>JANHFM010003855.1:45848-58135 GCA_032468115.1 Grayia smithii
CCAGTTCTCCAAACTGCTCAAAATTTCTGCTACCAGTTCTCCAGAACCTGTCAGAACCTGCTGGATTTCACCCCTGCATCAGATATATTCTAATTCAGCCTCTTCTACTTGATGTCTTTGGTCATGGTCTGGTAAATTGCGGAATATAATTCAGTACACCTGATTGGAAAAGGGCTAATATAAGTGTTTTCTAGGGCAACGAAAAGCCATTGACATATATGTTTACTTGAGGGACCATCTGTCTGGTCAATTCAAACTTGGAGGTTAGCGTACTCTGGTTCATTCCAGGCTAGCTTGGTCACTCAACAGTGAGACATGGTGAAGTGGGCTCATTAGCACCTACATTTTCTGCGTTGCATGAGAAAAGTTCATCTTCCTTTCCCAGTCCTTATCACTTTTTATAGAGGGACAATTGAGAGCATACTGTCACATTGCATTACTGTCTGGTTTGGAAGCATTACTGCTTCAGACAGGAAGGTGGTGCAGAGAGTGGTGAGGATGGCAGAATAGATCACTGGTAGTTCACTTCCTTCTATCCAGGACATAAGCGATCCTTGAGCAGAGTTCGCAAGATTGTTTGGGACATTACACATCCTCTTCACAACCTGTTTTCCTTGTTACCTTCTGGAAGGAGGCTTCATAGTATCCGAAGCAGAACGTCCAGATTCAGTTAGTTTTGTTCCAGTGTGAACTGTCAAGTTACCTCTTTCCACTACGTATTCAAAATGGACATTGATTAATATATATATATATATATATGTATATATACAGTGGTGGGTTGCTCCCGGTTCGCTACGGTTCGCATGATCCGGTAGCGGTGACGTTGTGACGTCACCAAACCGGTTCTCCGTGGCCCGAACCCGGGCCCACCTGCGCGCCCGAACTTACTTTTTCTGGTAAAACCCCCAAAAATAGTGCTCTGCGCATGTGCAGAGCGCTTGTTTCAAGGTTTTTCCTTGAAAAAACTTAGTGCGCAAGTGTGGTAGCACGCTTTAGGCACGCGTGCAAATCGCACGCACGTTCAGGAAGAGAACCAGTAGTAAAGGTAAGTAGAACCCACCCCTGTATATATATGTATGCTGCAGGTATATATTTATGTATGTATATAGCAGGTGTATATGTTGTTATGTATGTGTTTGGATAGATATATACTTTCTCTTGAGAGCAGGCAACAGAATTTCATTTTTAATGTGGGCCAATGTGCTCGTAGTAAAAAAAAAAAGACAGTAAAGTTACCTTATCTTAGCTAAGCAATATCATTCATTGGGAAACTTTGGCAGGCCTGCGGTGAGGATGATTGATGCCTCTTTTTTTCTTTATTCCCATCTGGTTTTGTAATTTCTGTAATTTCTGGCATCTTTTCTTTTATTTTTTGGTTTGTTGTTTTAAAATATTTTTAACAATTTGTAACCTAGTCACTCTGGGTGTCAAGTGGCTTATTATTATTATTATTGATTGGTTACACAGTCATCCAGACTGGATTTGGTATTTTTATCCACCTACAGAGTCTTTCCCAAGAATCTGAGTAAGGCAAATGTTGTTTGTTGGTATTAAAGGTGTCATGGAATGTAAACTGTTTTAAGTAAGACTGCCTTTTGCAATTGACAGAAGTGACTTTGTCAATGCCAAGGGTGTTCAAGTGATGCTCCAGATATTTTGGGATTGCAGCAAAGGCACCTATTACTATTGATACTATCTTTGCTATCTTCTGCCATAGTTCTTCTATTTCTCATTGAAGATCCTTGCATTTTGTGATCTTCATTTCACAATAAACGTCTAAAATGATTCTCCCTACACCACCTTTCTGCATTCATGCTGAAACATTACTAATGCAGTAGTCATCCTTGTGTACTCAATAAGCTGCACTTAGTATCCAAACTGAAAGAAGTCTGTGGGAAGACAAAATATGTTGCTGCTATAAGATGGAGGATGGCACACTAAAGCCTGATATATTGTAATATTCCAGGCAGCAAAATGGCAAAGTTAAGAATTATTGTAAGAAGTAATCTCCTGTGAACAAGATTACAACTAAACTTCTGAAATATTTCTGTGACATTTCTGCAAAGTAAAGTTTTATGAGACCAGCAGAGTATAACAAGTAGGGTGAAGTATTTAACACCTCCTTTAGGCATTTAAGAAGAAACAAGAAAATAAAAAGTCTGTTAAAAGTCGATATGATTAAAAACATATCACAATAAGAAAGTGGCTGCACTATGGGGAACTATTATTAAGTGTATTTATTTCACTAAAAAATTACCCTGTAGGAAATTAGTTCAGGTCAAGGCCTCCAACAAAAGAATTGCACAATAGAGGCTTGACACAATGTCAAAGTGCTGAAATTCTCTGTCTTTTCTAGGGCAGTTTTACAAAATAATGATGTTTTCAAAAATGCTAAATATACTAAATATAACTTAAGTATGAGAATTCATGCAGTACCTTTTTTTTAAAAAGGAACCTAATATATTATAAAATGTTGCAAACCCTACATCTATGTGTTAAAAGGAAACAAGGTTGATAATCCTTGGGCTCTATACACAACTGGTCTTGCAGCAAAAATGATAGAGCCAACTTAACAGAAAAAGATAATGATTAATATTCTGGTTTTATGCATATGTATTTACTTTCGAAAGAAAGGCAATGCCAAAGAATGTTCAAACTATCGCACCATTGCACTCATTTCACATACTAGTAAGGTTATGTTTAAAATCCTACAAGCTAGGCTCCAGCAGTATGTGGATCAACTACCAGGCAGGATTTCGAAGAGGCAGAGGAACTAGAGATCAAATTGCCAGCATACCTGGATCATGGAGAAAGCTAGGGAGTTCCAGAAAAATATCTACTTCATTGACTATGCTAAAGCCTTTGATTGTGTGGATCACAACAAATTGTGGCAAGTTCTTAAAGAGATGAGAGCATCAGACCATCTTATTTTTCTCTTGAGAAACCTATATGAGGGTCAAGAAGCAACAGTGAGAACTGGACACGGAACAACTGATTGGTTCAAAATTGGGAAAGGAGTCTGGCAAGGCTGTATACTGTCACCCTGCCTATTTAACTTGTATGCAGAGCACATCATGAGCAAGGTGGGGCTAGATGAATCAAAAGTTGGAATTAAGATTGCTGGGAAAAATATCAACAACCTCAGATATGCAGATGATACCACTCTAACGACAGAAAGCGAAGAGCCTCTTGATGCGGGTGTAGGAGAGTGTAAAAGTTGGCTTGAAACTCAACATTAAGAAAAGATCATGGCATCCGGCCCTCTCAATTCCTGGCAAGGTAGTGACATATTTTATTTTCCTGGTCTCCAAGATCACCACAGGTGGAGACTGTGGGAGGAAAGCTATGGCAAATCTAGACAGCATACTAAAAAGCAGAGACATTTGTTGGCACCCTGCCAACAAAAGTGCGTATAGTCAAGGCTATGGTTTTCCCAGTTGCAATGTATGGCTGTGAAAGTTGGACCATAAGGAAGGCTGAACGCCAAAGAATTCAGGCCTTTGAACTATGGTGCTGGAGAAGACTCCTGCGAGTCCCTTGGACTGCAAGGCGAACATACCAGTCAGTCCTAGAGGAGATCAACCCTAACTGCTTTTTAGAAGGCCAGATCCTGAAGATGAAACTCAAATACTTTGGCGACCTAATGAGAAGGAAGGACTCACTGGAGAAGAGCCTAATGCTAGGAAAGATTGAGGGCTTACTTTCTTTATTAATGTACTAATCATACTGCTAACATAGTACTGAACAAGTGTAGGAAAAGGCATTAAAATTAAGGAGATATTTCTTAAATGAAGAAATTTTTTAAAAGCCTACTTCAAAGCATTCAACATCAATGGGACTATTTAAAAGGCACCTGAAATCAGTCTTAAAATCAGTTTACTATGATGATCCCTGCACTTCTTAAAAAACTTCAGTTTCAACAACCATAGCCTCGATTTCTATAACACTTGGCTATTATTAGAGGATAGATAATCCTTTAACAATGGACAGAAAAGAGCATAAAACGCAAATGATTTCTTCCTCCAAATTAATATAATTCTGCAAAAGTAGACATTCACAATCTTTTCACTTCTTACAAGTTTAAATGAAATGAATATTGGCTTCAAATAAGATATGTCTAGACTAGCTTTAATCAAAATAAATAAATAAAACATCAAAACTTTATTCACTTTTCTGTAATTATTTATATACAGTAAGTCATTAAGCTGATGCAGTACCAAAGACATTGTTTATGTGTGTCTTCCTGCATTTTTTCCACTCTGCAAATCAGTTTTGTAGGCAAAGCCATAATTAGCAATTAAATCAAAATTGGCAAACTGTGATTTGTACTTCAAAAATATCAATTTCAAGACAAATATGCAATCAAGTGCAGAGGAACCTGAATGATAAAGAAACTAAACAGGGTCAGCACTGAATAAGTTTAAATTTTAAGAGGTCCACAAGAAATTCCAGGTATGTAAATTGCATTGGAAAGTCAATAATAACAATGACAATAAAATAAAACAGCAATAAGTCAGACATTAGCTTCTTTACTCTAGAACTAAAATTGTCTTCTCTTGTGTTTCTTTATAATATTCATTAATAAAAAAAGCATAGATCTTAATATAATATACAGAAGCTAGGTCAATAATTTGGTTGTTTAGTCTGCAGCTCTTTCTCCTGTCTCCCAAGGTTATTCACATATACCACCATTACAACAATACATAAAAAGTGGATGAGCTATTTGGACAATGATGAATGTCTGCTTTGGATTTTTTCCCCTTACCCTGAATACATAGATTAAGCATAAGTGAATACGGAAAAGTCATGGATAAAAATATTATTGATCTAATTCTTTGAGATGAAAGAATTCAGTGAAAGACACAAGGGTGCTAAGACGTTCAGAATATGTGACAAACTATTAATAGTTCCAAATGTGACAAACTATTACTTGACAGCCTAGAAGTGGGGAAAAATGGACATGAAAGAAAAAAGAAATAAAGAAAATTAAAGTGGAATAATTGCAAAGAGAAATAATAATGAAAAAAATAAGCAGTCTGTAGAGGTTCTGCTTGAAGATATTTAATGAGACAAAGTCCATTAATTTCTTGGTCAGAGATGAATGCAACTCTTGAAACACTTCTTCTTTTTTTTTTTTTTTTGTCTGCAGAGATTTCCTGAATAAACAGGGCGAATATTCACAGGTTTTTGTTTTGGAGGGCAGCTTCTAGGTCTAGGATGTCCTTAGAGTTAAGAGGGTATAAAATTTTTAATTTGCCTTTTTTGAAGGTTGGAATGTCTTAGTGGGTGAGGCATTAAGGAGCATTCTCCCCAATTTCAGACCATTGAAAAATAGAATAAGGGACAAAATGTGTTTTAAACTCGAAGAGAATCACGTCCCCAAAACAGTGGTGTGCAACAGTGACCTTGAATATTATGATGCAGTCCTCATCATAAGGACATTGCTTTAATAACTAGTGCTGAATTTTTTATCTACTCTAATTAATTAATATCTATAGTCATATAAGTAATGCCCATTTGATTATAACTATCTTAAGGGATATTTGAGGAATGCTACAATATCCATCTAAGGCTTCTAGTTCATAGATTAAATACGTTCCTTCAAATTCACAAACTCTTTCTTGCATGGTATAATCTTAATATAATTGGATATTCAAAATATATTATTCTATTAATTTAATTCTGAGCTGTGCATAGATGTTTATAGTTAGGATTAAATTTTATGTATGTTAAAATGCTGTATCATTAATCTATCCAGACAACCTGTTTTATTTTCAACATTTGACTGAAGAAGAATTTCTTATCTAGTGTGTGGCATTTCTGTTTTTCTGGAATAGGAGAATAAAAAGGAAAGCCTGAAGAGCTTGAAGTTATAGACTGGTATTGATAACTTCCCTTCCCAGCGTGCCAAATGCAAGAATTGTTCTCCTTCTGGTGAGCTTCCTTCCCTATGAATAATTCATGATTTCATGAATTTCAAAAACTCTTAGATTAGAGAGATATCTAATTCCCATCTGAAAGAAAATACCCCAAAGCACTTTCTTGGCATTGTTTTCTTGTAATTATATAAGAATATATACAGTATACTACGTGCACACACATGGAGTTTCCCTAAGCAAATTTGCATAGTAATTCAGTTCATCCTTTGAGATTTTCTTTGGCAGCCTTGCCTGACAATAAGTGTTTCTTTCAGGGACACATAAGAGATTAGACAGTCATTAATCCGAAATGGTATAGGATCTCCTGCTTGAGCAGGAGGTTGGACTAGAAGACTTACAAGGTCCTTTACAATTATGTTATTCTGTATTCTATATTTAACTATTTGTTTAGAACAATCTTTCCTAACTTAATACCACATACATTTGCTATGAGTTACAGGAGTTAAAGTCCAAGACCCCTTTCAATTTATATATTTTATTATTCTAGTTTGAGGAAGGTTTGCATAAGGAATCTCTTCAGAAGATAAGAAAGAAAAGGCTTTCCCATCATTTTTTTCTTAGCAATAAACCAGGGAGAAGAGGCAATAATGCTAAAGTTTTGATAATCCAATTAAGTTGATTTCTATAAATCAGGCTCATTTACATAGTACATCAGAGGTGGGTTTCAGCAGGTTCTGACCAGTTCTGGAGAACTGGTAGCGGAAATTTTGAGTAATTCGGAGAACCGGTAGTAAAAATTCTGACTGGCCCCACTCCCATCTATTCTGTGCCTCTCAAGTCCCAGCTGATGGGAGGAAATGGGAATTTTGCAGTAATCTTCCCCTGGATTGATAAGGGCATGGAGATATTACAGTATCCTTCTCCTGGAGTGGGGTGGGAATGGAGATTTTAAGTATCCTTCTCCTGCCTTGCCCACCAAGCCATGCCCACCAAGCCACATGCACAGAACCGGTAGTAATTTTTTTTGAAACCCACTACTGCACTACATGACCTCTATGAAGTATTTTGAAGTAAACAATATTTTCTTGTCTTTGGATTTAGTATGTAGAACACTACTCAGAGCCCCTATCAGTAGACTTAAAGGAGTATTCAAAAATGGCATCCATTAGTAACCCATTCCAAAATACTATTAGTCTTGAACCTACAAAACCTTTCTCATTTCCATTTCACACACACAAAAAAGAAAGGATGATACATTTTGTTCCTTCCTCTATTAACTATTTTTTGTAGAGGTGATGGACTAATTACTATGGTAGGATATCTGCTCAACTTGTTAGTTGGAGTCCTGGGGTCAGGTGAGGCAAGTGTCCCAGCAATGAGAGAATCACCAGGACACAACCTCTGCAAAGCTTCAGCATTTCAGATAGAAATGTGACCTTTAGTACAGCTTCATATACACTGTAGGTGAGTTAGAAGTAAATCAATAGCTACCAAATACAAACAAAGGACTGGACTAATTTCAGCAGCAGTGGAAAGATGGGATGTGGAAGTGCACCCAATTGGGAGGGGGAAATCACAGTTTGCTCTGTTTGCTAAGAAACAGGTCTTAAAAGGTAATACTTGCTTACAAAAATGACTGATTATTGACATGAGATAAAGAGCTACCCAGTATAATCAATTTACTGTTATACCTTTACAATTCTTTTTCTGCTTTTGATGTAAGATTGTAGGTGGGTCAGATGGACTGAGAAAAATTACTCAAGAATACAGTACATATTGTGGCATCAATTGTGTGTTGCTGATTACTTTGAGGGTTGTTTCTTTTGCTCTACCTATAACTCTAGCTTAAGATCTAGCAACTGAGGAATTCTATAATGGCCAGTTTCCAGTCTAACCATGGAGACAACAGATTTGCAGTGTAAAAAAGATTGTACCGTTATTTATCGAAAATTTAGCCTATCCATGTTTTCTGGAATGATGATATGTGCCTTACAATATTCTTTTCATTCTAGGTCAGAGTTGAGTCTAAGCTGACTTTAAAAACACAGTCAGTTCACCTTATGTGTCCTTGCCTTCTCATAAATGAACACACAATGGAAATAAGTAGAGAGCAAGAATTGTTCTCTAAATATCTTCACAGTACCATAAATTCCGGCGTATAAGATGACTTTTTAACCCATTAAAATCTTCAGATAAGTTGAGGGTTGTCTTATACGCCCAGTCATCTTATATGCCGGAATATACGGTACTTTTTTTTTACAATATTCCTATCCTATTTTGTAGTTTAAGATGGGCCATCCATTCTATGGGTTAAGGGTTGCATAGTCTCTTGGAGGGGCTAAAGGCAATGAGTTGGTCAATAGATTTTAAGATTTGCCTATTGCTACAAGAAAAGAGAAACTAGAAGCTTCCTTGATCTTCCAATGAGGAGTATTAAAATTATTGTATTTCTGTTATTTATGAGTAGAAGGAAACAATTTCCCTCTAATTCACTTACCTTCCCTAGTGGTTTGCAAATGTGCGCGGAAACTGTGATTTCAGACATACAGGTTAGTTTTGTTGATGCTCTAGTGTTTATCTTAGAACAAATGAATCAGGTTCAGATGGTAGAGGACACTGCCTGTATATCTTCTTTCTATTTCAGCCTATATCCACCACTGATGTACAACCTGCAGGCCTGATTACTTGGCTTATTTGGGCTGTAGGAATTTATGGAGGGCAGGGACTGGTAATTAATACTTCATTAATGGTAGATCTTTGCTCTAGTACGGCCCTCCTAGAACATGTAACTCTCAATCCAGCTGTACTAGACACTTTCCAACTAGTTGGATCTAGTCTGGTTTGAAACACAATGGAAAAAGGTTGTAATCCTGCCTGCAGTGTGAGCTGTCATCTGTTCTCCACAATCTGCACGTTACTGTTGAGCGTCGAGACACCTAAACGCTCTAATCATAGACAAGGGCGAAGACACACAGGTGGTGGGCTAGGGTGTATCCAAAGCGGCAGATTAGGTGACTCACCACGGCGGGCTAGCAGAGCAGGGTAATTGGGGTGGCCAAAACGGATGGGAATGCCAGGAGGACCCTGGCGCAGCAGCAGAGCAGAAGTGACATCACCACTAATCAACTCCGAGCGGGAGGATTCAAGCCGGCCAAAAGACAGCTGGCCATAATTACCGTGCCGATCGCACACCGGAAGGGTAGATTACGCTTACATAAAGATGCTGAGAGGCAGTAGCTCTCAGTGCCAACTTTAATTCTGTTTGAATCGTGGGTCTGCTAGTCACTGTAAATAATCTGGTTTTCGGAAGCAATCAAGCCTCAGCATTTCTGTCTACTCCAAAAGGCTTGTCCGTAACTGAGGGATCTGAGAGTTACATCCAGGGGTTAAATCCAGCAGATTCTGACAGGATCTGGAGAACCGGTAGTGGAAATTTTGAGTAGTTCGGAGAACTGGAAAATACCACCTCTAGCTGGCTCCAGAGTGGGGTGGGAATGGAGATTTTGCAGTATCCTTCACCCAGGAGTGGGGAGGGAATGGGGATTTTGCAGTATCCATCCCCTGCCACGCCCACCAAGCCACGCCCACAGAACCAGTTGTAAAAAAAATTGAATTTCACCACTGGTTACATCTCTGCTATGCAAGATGCATTGGTTTCCAATTTGTTTTTGAGTCCAATTCAAGATATTGGTTATAACCCTTAAACCCTACATGGCATAGGACCAGGATATTTGAGGGGCCACGTCTCCCCAGTTATATCTATCTGTCCCATCAAGTCCAGCAGGAGATTTATGTTGCTGGTCCCATTGGCTGGGGAATGTAATCAGACAGGACCTAGCCTTTCTGCCATAGCCCCCACCCAAGGTGAGGTTGGCCAAGTTATGTTGACCTTCAAAAAGGTCCTTAAAGCAATGGTTTTTTCAACTAGCTTGGGGATCCCATTGTAGAATGGAGGCTATTAGATGGTTATATGACAGTTCATGGAATGTACTCTATGTATGTTTCCCTGGCATTTGGGTTTGGGTTTTTTTTTTTAAAAAAAACCATTTTAATTTAAATTGATTGTTTTAATGGTTTATGTTTATTACTTTGTATGCTGCCCAGAGTTATTATATGAGATAAATGTCTAAATAAATGAGATTACATAAATAAAATTCTGGTTATTTGGACTGATGCCCATTATCATGATCCCTTCCAGTTGAATTTCTTATCTGAGCATGCGATGACTCTCATTCTCCTCTGGATGGAGTAGTACAGCCCTCTTTGTTCTTTTAGACTTCTCAGTATGTTTGATATCACCCATCCTGGTATCTTTCTGGGCTGCCTTTAAAAGTTGGGATGGGGCACCATTTTATGGTACTTTTGTGTCCTTTCTGAGTGGGTGGTTCCAGGTAGTGATCATGCAAATTGAGTGACTGAATTCTTGATTACTCAAGTGTGGGATGTCCGATGCAATCTCCCCTTTTCCTCTATTCCTCCATGGAAACACTGGAAGGAAAATTCATTGGTTTGTAATGAGAATCTCTACTACAACTTGGGAGGTTGTAAGAACCCAGATAGGATGAAATAAGCTCAGACTAAATCCCAAGAAATGGAGTGGCTAACTGATAGAAAATGTCTGGTGTATTGTTAGCTCTTAGAATTGATCACATTTCCTATAAAACAGCTGTTCCATGATTCTGTAGTTCTCTTGGATTCATAGCGCAATCTATTCCCATCCCTGACTATTGCAAAGAGCTCTTTTGGGGTTGCCTTTGAAAATCACCTGAAAAGTTCAGTTGTTAAAAAATGCAGCATTCTATATGCTGGCCAGTGAGAGCCTTTTCAGCAAGACAATAGTGTCTTATGAATGTTACATTACCCATCTACAGATTTCTGAGTACAATGAGTATAAAGTACTTCTTTAAATTCTATTTGGCTTGGATCCTGGGTATCTTCAGGACCATCTTCTCTGAGTAAAATTTGCTTGTCCTGTGTGATCCCAGGAAGAGAAACTCTAATTTGATCACACAAGGAGGCATTCTCTAGGGCTATTCTGGTTGTATGAAATACCTTGCTGGTCACACTAGTAGCATTTAGGAAAGCAGCACTTTGGGGACTTAAATACTATTTTGCTGGTTGTTTCCACATAAGGCTAAACTAAGCTAATTAACTAAACTGAAATATATGTAATTCAGAAAATCATATCTTCTTTGGTACCTTCACCTTCACTTTTTCAGTTGTTTCTACATAGATTTTTAAAGGCAGGGGTCTGTCCTTTATATGCTGTAAAGCTTTAAGGATTCTGATTATATATGTAATAGAATACTAATGATTCTGACTACATATATTTTCCTATATAAATTAAATCTTCCTTTTATATTGAGTTTTCTCTATTGTTCAATATCATTTAGCATCTCCTATATACTTTTGCTTTCTAATTGTCTGCCTCTTGCTTATTTTATGAAAAAATGTTTTATAGCCCCTCTCAGTTGAACTGTGCCTGGATGCACAATTATAAGTGCTACATCTGTACAGGTTACACTTGTAATCACTGAAAGATTGGAAGTGTTAATTCTTGGAAATACTAGGTACATGAAAGACTACTATAAATCAAAAGAGAAATTATTTCAGTATGTTCCTAGGAACAATTACTTTCAACATGTATTAATTTATATGTATAATACAGGGCAGGGTTATTATTATATCAAATGTTAATTGCCTATAAAAAGTATAGAAACTTGCTCCAGGATCAAAACATGTTTCATAATGTTAGAAAATTGTAGCTATACAAATCTGTATATAAACAAGTTTTATTAAGTTGTCTCTATGCTGAAAACTAATGTGCATCAAATTACAACTATCCTGTTATTTTGCCTATTGAAAAGGATGCTATACTTTTCCACAACAAAAATACTATAACATTTCTGGATTGAATTAAACGATTTATAAAAATACATGAGTTTTATTGTGTGTAAAGTTTTATTGTGTAAAGGAGCTTCATATTTTACAAACAAATGTAAAAAAGCATTAAAGCGTCAATTCCAAGCTAGATAATTTTATTAAAGAGAAAATCATTGAAAGCAAGAGAGGACTGCCATCAAGTGGCTGAAGTTAATACAATTTAAAAACTGTGTTTTTTTCCCAAACAGTACTATGAATGTGGAAGGAGAATTGCCCTAGCTGAAGGGCTATAGTTCTGCAGATTAAGAAGTTCCAAATACTCCAGCCTGTTCTATCATCTTCCTGGATAATAAGTTATCTAGAGAAGGTAACAAAAGCTAGTTGAGTCCGTCATCTGCACCTCTATAACTGTCTGGTTTGGTTCTGCAACCCCACAAGACAGACAGATACTTCAGAGGATAATTAGAACTGCAGAGAAAACAATGGCTACCAACCTGCCTTCCATTGAGGACCTGTATACTGCAC
>JANHFM010003855.1:77414-101882 GCA_032468115.1 Grayia smithii
GTGTGCGTCTTTGCATTCTAGTTTATGTATTTGTTCAATTATATTTATTTGCTTTCAAACTCTGGCTTGTCAGCTTCATTTCTGGGGGAGCACAGACAGAACATATATATATATATATATATATACACACACACACGTTTTCTGAGGTTGTCGCGGGTGTTTGTATGTAGATCTTTGGTCATTCGGGTTTTCTCCCGCATAAAATTGTAAGTATCTGGGCAACGTTTCGACAAAATCTCATCTGTCATCTTCAGACTGGTGTCTTCAGCTTCGCTCTTCTGGGAAGAGTGTCCTTGAACTTCTGGGAAGAGTGTCCTTGAACACTGTCTAGAAACTACAGAGAGCGAACTAATAGCAACGGGTTTTGCAACCCACTACTGATCTGAGGGACTACTTATTTTCAATTTTTTTCTCCCATTTGATGCAGTTAAGCAAGCTAGGTGTAATTTGTGTCCCCAATATCAAACAAAGTGATCTTACATGCTCTAGAAGGCTTGTTTTGTCAGGCATAATGCCTGCCCTCTGGAATGATATCCTCAAAGATATTTGTGTGGGCCTTATAATGCTCCAGTAATTATGAAAGACACAGTTCTGCTCCCAGGGCTTGGGATAGAGTGACTGTGGAGTTCCTTTAGATCAGGTTGATTTTGTTGTCCATTTTTCTGTGTTCTCTTTTATATGCATTTTTCTCATTTATTGTATTTATAAGCCACCCAGACTTGTCAAGGAGTTGGATGATCTCAAAATTGGAATGAATGAATGAATGAATGAATGAATGGCATGTATCCTGCAGATCATAAAAGTAATTCTTCTGTCCCTATGTTCCTCTGATGAACATCAACCAACCAGTAACCAACAAACAAGTGCCTTCACCTTGACCTTCTTTGCCATGTTCCTGTCCTTTCTTCCTGTTCTCTTTCCCAGGGGTGTAATTCTCTAAATGCTAGTATGAATTGATGTAGGAGTCCTATTATTTAGAATTATTTATTAATAAGGAAAACCCATCTGTACCAGATCATTTACTTCTTATGGTTTTTTAAAATAAGGCTCAGTACTTCAAATTCAATTCCAAAAGGCAGGGGTGTTTGAATGGAGCATTTTGCAATGCAAACACAGCATTTGTCTGCAATTCTTTAAAGTAGTTTGCCTTTTCTCACATGATCCAAGGAACTGATACAGTTATTTTAAAGAGCTGCAGATCACTGCAGTTACATTACAATTTGCTCCAAAGCAATTATTTGAATCCAAAGTGCAGATAGTCCTGCTGTTAGGATGGATCTGGACTTTAGAAAGAATTGTAAAGGAAGGTATTTTCAACTAGAAAAAGATATATTTTGAAGAAAAATAAGAGCAGGAGAGCCCACAAAATGGACTCTTTCTCCTGACTCAGCACAGATATTTTCTCCCCTGGTGACAGACAGCTTGTTTTGCTGACCAGGGGTGTGTGTGGAGAACAATTCTGGACCCGAAGAGGCTGAACAAGTACCTCACCTACAAATGATTCAAAATGCAGTCCCTGTAGTCATTATTGAAGAGCATCTGAGAGGGTGACTTCCTCACGTCTATAGACCTAACAGAGGCATACTTCCATGTGCCCATCTTACCAGCCCACCAGCAGTTCCTCCGGTTCCACTATGCAGGTCTGCATTTCCAGTACAGAGCCCTACCATTTGGCCTATCGTAGGTGCCCAGGACATTTACCAAATTGTTGGCAGTGCTGGCAGCCCACCTCCAGGTGCTCCCCGTATGAGTCCAGTGCTGCCTGGACAACATTCTAATCCAGTCCTCCTCTGGCCCCCGGGTAAGGGAGGTTCTATAGACCATGATTCAGGTACTCCAGGACATGGCTTTTCGATCAACATCGAGAAGAGCCACCTGTCTCCAACCAAACACCAACCAACCAACCAACCACTTACTGCACCTGGGAGCAGTCATAGACACAGTATTGTCACTTTCCCAGGAGTGACACTTTCCCAGGAGTGACAAACAAGTCTAAAGATCTTGGCAAGCCTCATTCAGAGAGAGCAGACAATGCCCCTGGCGCTCCTCTCACAACTCCTAGGCAAGATGGTATCTTGTATCTCCATTGTCCTATGGGAAGACTTGCACACCAGGACCCTCCAATTGTTCCTTCTGCCCTACCAAAGGTCCCACAGAAGCAACTCACTGTCCAAGGTCCGAGTCCGACTGGGAGTGCTCCGGTCTTTCCAGTGGTGGATGTCCCAGGCCATCACCAGGGGATGCATCTTCAAAGAATCCAACTGTCTGACCATGACTACAGATGCCAGCCTCTTTGGCTGGGGGCACATCTGCAGTCCCTAATGGCACAGGGACAGTGGACTCAGGTAGACTGGGGCCACAATATCAACTAGCTGGAACTCAGGGCAGTTCATCTGGCTCTCAGATGGCTCCAGGACTTGGTGTCTGGCAGGCATGTCCTCATCCTGATGGACAACATGGCCACCAAGGCACATATCAACTGCCAAGGGGGTATCTATTCCAGGTCCCTCATGCAAGAGACCTAATTATAGGCCTTTGGGCAAAGAGACACCTTCTGTCCCTTAGGGCAGAACACATTTTGGGGGTGAAGAACATACAGGAAGACTGGCTCAGCAGGGCCACAGTGAACCACTCAGAATGATGCTTACACCCCACTCTATTCCAGGAACTGACAGAATGCTTCGGCTCTCCAGTCCTGGACCTACTTACCATGCCATCCAACAGCCAGCTGCCCAGGTTCTTCACCAGATTTGCAACACCAGGGGTGGAGAGGGTCTATGCACTCCACAGTCTATGGCCCAAAGGGCTACTATATGCTTTTCCTCCACTTCCACTCATTTCAGGGGTAATCAGGAAGGTGTTAGCAGAGAAGGCAGATATCCTAATCCTGGCTCCCCCACCGGCCCAGAAGACCATGGTTTGCCAACCTGGTCAACCTGTCAGTGGCCCGCCCCTGGAGGATCCCTCAGGACAAAATCTCCCTCAGTCAGGGGACCCTGGTCCATCTGGACCCACAGTGGCTTCAACTGACCAGTGGCTTTTTAGCGAGGAGTCCTGAGCAGGGACAATTTCTCCTCCAGGGTGATTTGGACCATACAGGCCTCCAGGAAACCATCTACCAATAGAATATATGACGTGGCCTGGAAAGCCTTTTGGTGTTCCAGGGCAAACATTGACCCTTCTTCAGTGTCAGTTCCTCAAATTCTGGAATTCCTCCAGGACAAACTAGACAAGGGACTTTCCCCCAACACCATCTGTAGACAGTGGTAGCACTGTCCTTGGTCTGTCATGTGGGGATCTAGAGTCCCTGTCTCATCACCTTACCATGCGCAGGTTCATTAGAGGCGCAACGAACTTGAAGCCTCTGTAGTACACAGGTACCCTACCTGGGACCTACCCAAGGCCTTGCAAGCACTCACCGTGACCTCCTTCAAGCCACTTAGATTGGCCAATCTGTGCTTCCTCACATGTAAGGTAGCCTTCCTTGTGGCTATCACATTGTCCAGACAGATTTCCAAACTAGCAGCCCTCTCCATAAGGACCAACAGGGTGGTCTTGAGGATGGAGCCCTCTTTTTTTCCCAAGGTGAATTCCTGGTTCCACAGGGCACAGGAACTAGTGTCACCAGACTTCTGCCCAGGCCCAACTCATGCCCTGGAGAAGAAGTGGCACACCTTGGATGTCAGGAGAGCCCTCCATATTTATATTAAGGGGACTTCTTCTCACAGGAAGTCAGAGTCCTTGTTCGTGTCTTTCCAGCCCTCGACACTGGGAAAGGTCACACTATTGACTGTGGGCCAGTGGATTAGGGTGTGCATTGCCAAGGCATACGAGGTCCAGACTCTCCCCTTACCTAGGCGGGTGACAGCTCATTCCACTAGGAGCGCAGCCATGACAGCGCTCCTGTGCATGGGCAACCCAGGCCTCTATTGAGGAAATCTGTCCAGCAGCTGCATGGTCCTCTCTATCCCTGTTTGTAAGACATTACAAAGTGGATGCCTTCACATCAGCTGAAGCTGCCTTTGGCAGGAGAGTGCTCCAGAAGGTGCTTACAGACTTGGGGATACAGAACCAGACTGCTACCCACCCTTAGGACAGCTGGCTTTGGTATGTCCCATTCCTTGGATTCTCTACTCAGCACAGTGGAGAAGGGGCATTAGTCCTACCTGATACGCTCCTTCTCGGTGTGCTGAGGGAGAATCCAACCACACTGGCAACCATCTGGTTCAGTCTGGGAGGGGCTAATCTCTTCACAGGTAATAGGTCTAGTCAATTGCTACACCTTCATTGAAACTGGGAGGACATCAGGCAAGGGAGGCGTGACCAAAAAGATGACAGACTCAATCTCCAGGCAGTGAAGCAGTGTTAACACCCATTCCTTGGATTCTCTCTCAGCACACCGAGAAGGAGCGTATCAGGTAGGGCCAATGCCTCTTTTCTTTCCATCTGCCTGTTGTTTTAAGCACTTCTGGGTTTTAATGTTTTGAAATGTTAATTCACTGGCTGAATGCTGATCTAGTTTAACCTCTTGCTGGATCTTAGTGTTTTTTTATTTTCTTTTGATTGTTTTATTAGCTGTCATAAATCACTTCCATCTCCACGGCCTGGAAGGCACAGCAAATTCTGGATAGTGAAAAAGATCTGTTTTGATTTACATTTGTATCAAACTTTCACTACAAAGGTTTCATACTTCATACATTTTTAAAAGCTCATTTTCTTATGCTGGAAAAACTCTTCTCAATGTTTTTGAGGCTAATTTGCTATAGTGCTTTTCCTGTCTTTGAGAGGAACTGTGTATGACTGGCTGTAAAAATTCAACTACTGAAGAATTTTGGACTGTATCAAAACATAATAAAATCAAAACAGTATATACAAAGCAGTATATCAAAACAGAATTAATTGAGAAAGTTGGAGGAAAAGAATATTTTTAACTTACAAGCCTAATTTGAAAATTTGGATAAAAGCTTAATAAAGTAACAATGGTTTTAAATCAACTTGAAGGTGATAAATCAGATGCAAAGAGCAGCATTAAAACCAGACAGATTGGGATGTAACTTGCTGCTGGCAGACCTGAAAGAAGAGGTTGAGTTGGAAAATATAAATTGGTTAAGAGTACTCCAAGAGAGATATGGGTTTTAAAGATTCAAAATTAATAGAATTAACCACTGATGAACTCCAGTTTTTCAAAGAAAATTGAGAGAGATTGGGGAATGGATTTATTATACCCAATCAGAAAACAAATGTTAAGAAATATTATCTTACAATTTTCAGGAGACTTGTTTGAACAACAAATGCTGTATAGATATATACAACAGAGGCTTATGACTTTGGGGAATAAAATCCAACTGTTAGAAAGATCCCAATTAATATCTTAAGGAAAAGTTTTATCATTAAGAATCAATTGAGGATTGATTCATTCCAGAGGCAATGATTGTGGTAAATTATGGTAGATCAGAAACTATTGTGGATTTCTGTTAGTGAAATACAATAAATAGACTGTTTAGTGAGTTTTTAAGTTTAATTTAGCTATTGTTTTACCTGTTAACTATGTTTCCATACAGTAGATAGATATCAGGCTAAGTGGGTTGGATAAATAGTATTGTAGAAATTCATAAATTGTGTTTGAAGGGGGGAGGGGGGAGAGTTATTATCTTTGAACTATATTTAGAAGTATTAAACTGGGGGGATTTATGTACATGTCTGTTTTGGTTTTTTTAAATGTATTTTAAAGTTTCAAATAAAGTAAAATTGATTTTTTTTAAAAAGAAAGTAGAGCCCTTCCATCCTCATTTGTGGGTGGGATGGTAGCTGTAATATGCACAATAGCATTGACTGTTTGGAACTGAATCTCTTCATGCAAAACATTTCCTCTAAATTTTATAGGAAGCTACTCTACATTAACATATATTATAGTATATTACACTCTATTGTCTGATTTGTATTAACTTCCTAGTGAACCATCTCTTTTAATTTCTATGAGAAATTAAAATAATGTATGTGAAGAAATCTTTGCCAGAATGAAACAAGAGAATGTGGCTATAGGTCTGCTCCATACTCTTCAGCCAAAGGAATATGGTAAATTAACACTGTGAATATAGAATATATAGCTGCTATTCCTATCTTTTAAGAAAACAAATAAATGGATCATCAAACACAGCACCCAGAGTTTTCATTCAAGCAATAAATGACCTAGCTCAAATGCTCCTACTTTATCCCACATTATGCTGGGATAATGATCTGAGATCTAGCTCTGTGGAGAAGCCTCTGATTCTGGGGAAGGTGGAAAGAAAGAGAAGAAACTAACATCAAGATGGATAGAGTCAATTACAGTGTTAGAAGACCTAAAAAACTAGGTTAGGGACACATTGTCAGGGATTGTCAGGGAGAAATCTAACTAGACTCTTAGTGCCTAAGAGTCAACAACAAAAATTAGGACACATGGTCAATTCCTATGCTCTAATTCATTGAATAGCAGACACATAATTATGCTTTTCATTAATAGGCTATCCCTGGGTCAAGCTCCACACAGGTGGGTAAGATCAAAGAAATAAAAACTCCATAGACTTTGGCAAGTTGTTTTTAATGCAAGTCTGAGTTAAAGACAGAATCTGAGAAATCAGATAAGGAATTCCCACTCTCCTTTATAGTGAGTTCAGAGCTCTCTGAATATTTAAACAGCTTCTACCCAGGTTTCTGGCACCATGAACTGTTGCCATTTATAAGATAAGCTGCTAATGGAGTTGCCTTTTGTCTCTTGGTGTTTTTGATTATTCTCCTTTCCATTCCTTTCCCTGTCTCCACACAATCTCCCATATCCTGTGAGAGGCAACAGTTTTACATATGAAGAAAATTACAAGTTACAAGTTACTTACAAGAAAGCAATTTACCAAAATCATTTACATAGTAAGTAGGAACCTAGGACCAAGTCCTATTGAGCACTTCTGTGTATCATTTTTTCCTTATGGTTCTGAAGCAGACTTTATGATGAGTTTATTCTCCCAATCTGTATTATTGAAATTGGTCTGTGATAATCTTCTGCTTTTGTGGCGTTATATGATTGTGTTTATTTCAGTGGTGGGTTGCCTCCCGGTTCGGTCCGTTTTGCGCAAATAGGTAGCGGTGATGCTGTGACATCACCGAACCGGTTCTACGCGTCCTGGACTGCCCCCCCTGTGCGCCCGTACTTACTGGTCCGCACGCAGAGTGTGCTTGCGCGCATGCGCAGGAAACTTTTTTTGGATGTTTTTTCATCAAAAAAAGCTTTGCACATGCGCAGGAGCGCCCGTTTGGGGGGGCGCGCAAAGCGCAAGCGTGCTGTGCACGCCGACCACGCACGAAGCGTGTGCATCTTTAGAACTGGTAGTAGAGGTAAGTAGAACCCACCCCTGGTTTATTTGTTATATGAGATAATCCAGGAATACTTGCTGTGCTCCCTTTTAGTACATAGTCATTAATTCTAGAAGAAATCATGGGCAACTCCATTCCATCTGAAGTTTCATAGCAATTTCAGATACTTATTAACCAGGCAGCAGATAATTATTCTTCTTGAGTGATTCTGTTGGGAAAAGGAGAAACTCTTATATAATAGTCTCTCCCTCATCCCTTTTCATTTAGGTGGAACATCTGAATACTACCTTTTGGTTTATTGTACAGCCAAAACCACTAAAACACAAGACAATATAAGTAATATATTCAGGTCTCCTACAATGACAATTAGCACTCCATATGCTGGCAGTGATGAACTTGAAAAAGTAGATCAGTAACTAAATGTTTCATTTCTGATAAAATTAGTCTCCAGAAATTTTAATTAGATACCCACTGTGATGTAGCAATTAGGCATCAAATTAAAAATGAGTATGAATCTAATCCCACTTTAGGCATGAAGCTCCCTGAGTGATTTTGGGCCAGTCAAAAACTCTCTACCCTGGGAAGAAAGCAATGACCATTCACTTCTGGAATGAGTTGCCAAGAAAACTGTAGTAGTTCATGTTCAGGCAGTTGCCAGGAGTCAAGACTGATTTGAATTTCCCCCATCCATCAAAACCTAATAAAAATAATTGCTACAGAAAAAGCATTTAAAAGTCTTGCCCTAAATTGCTTAGAATATGTAATTTAAGTATTCTATCCTAAAGAGAAAAAGGTCTTCTGTAACTATGCACTTTTTTAAAGACCAACAAGTTCATGCAAACACACATACATACACCGATATCTATAGACTTAATGATACCAGAGCTGTTAATGAATGATCAGGATTGGGATTTTATAGGTACAGTGGATAACTCAGTAAAAATCCCAATCAGGTGTGCAGCTGCTATATAAAGAGATGGATTCCATATGGGAATCATTAAGAAAGAGACTAAAAATTAAATTACCAATTTAATACTGTAATGCTGTTATACATGAATACATTTGAAAGATTTCTGGTTCCCACAATTTTAAAAATGTGGTTTTCTTTAGCTTCTCTCCAGCCAATATATACATGTAAAATTGATTGTTTGATATGTTTTACAGAAAGAAGGAAAATGGTTGAAAGAATGTTTGTAATCTGATATCAATACGAGCATAGGGATACAGAAGTATCTTTACTTGTCAAGCTGTCTTAACATTATCCAATTTCCTGATGTGCTGAGGAAATATAGTAAAGGCAGGCGAGAAAGATAATTGTAGTAGCAATTTTAGTGTGGATTAGACGAATTTGTAATGTGTATATGTAATCTGTTATGCAGGCTTTTTTCTGTATTATCTCCTGGTGGACTCTCCCTTTTACAACAAGCCTTGGTTCTAAAACATGTGGCATTAGGCATGTCCAATCCTGCATTAATCAGGATGGACTGTAAGCTGCAATAACTGCCAATTACATAACTGAAAAAAGACTGAGAAGTATTTATTAGGCTTTTTTGCCTCTAAAATAGTGCTCTAAATGGCCAAATCTTTCTTTGATCCACTTTTTAACCCACCAAAAGCATCTGTGTATCATTTCCTTTATTTAGGTCATGGCTGGGATTTGACAGTTTGGCCCTTGAAAAGCTTCCACCCCTGAGGATTTTAGTCACAGATAGGAGGGTAATGTCTGAATCCCAGGTTTATCCATAGACTTACTGATTAGTCACAAGATCTACCAGAAATAACAGCCTGTTCTCTGACCAGCAAGCTGATTATTAAACAGGCAATTGAATATGAAATCTGCAGTTTCCAGAATAAGCATGCTTTAGATAAAGCACAGATAATAATCAAATTTAATGGAGAAAGATTTTTTTCTGACTATCCATGTGGACAATTCTGAGGCAATTGAACAACTAGCTTGATATAAGTCATCTTTTCATAGATGAGATAAAATAAATGATCAAATTTAGGAAAAAGATAGTGCGATCAAAATTATACAGTGCATAATTTTCTGAATTCAGGACCCAGATTATTACACAAGATTGAGCAATATGGGGAGCTGTCTGGTTTAAAAATTAATAAACACAAAACACAAAACAAACACAAAACAAAAATGTTAGCAAAAATATATCAACTGAACAAAAAGAAGAAGTACAAAAATGGTTAGAAATTGAATATGTGAAAAAGATAAAACATTTAGGAATTTGGCTATCTAATAGATGTATTTAGGAAAAATTGCAGCCATCAAATCATATATCCTCCTGAAATGGGTCTTTTTATTCCAGACGGCTCCAGTGAAACTAGATAAAAAAATTTTTTTGAACTTGGATAAAATCATCTCAAAATTTATATGGCAAGGGAAAAAACCTCACATTTAAAAAAAAATGCTACAAGAACATAAATCTAGAGGAGGCATGGGGCTACCCAATTGGGAACTTTATTATCAAGCTTCTGCACTAATTTGGATAAAAGACTGGGTTAATTTATTTAGACAACGTATATTAACAGTGGAAGGTCATAACCTACATCAAGGCTGGCATGCCTTTTTACGGCCAAGGAATTGTAATTGTAATTATTTTTACAATCACTATATTAGAGGGATTTTAATAAAAATATGGGGAAAAATTAGAAATCAATTATATATTCAAATTCCTAGATGGCTAGTTCCGTTAGAAGCAGTAACCTATCCGACTGTCTATAACTCAGGTAAAAATCTAATTTATGGCGACTTGATGGATGAAGTGGGTAATATTAGGACACAATTGGACCTATCAACCAAAGGATGGAATTTGGACTGGTGGTCATATATCCAAGCCCAATCTAAATTTAATAAAGACAAAAATGAATTCGGAATAAATCTTGGTAACCAACAAATAGATAAAATACTTTTAGGGACTTCTACCAAATGTATATCCAAAGTATATAATTTATTGCTTTATAACTATATTGGGGACAAAATAATAAAAGATACGATGATTGCCTGGGGGAGAAATATAGGAAGATCTCTCCAGTTGGAGGAATGGCAAACAATCTGGGAGAAAACAATGAAAATGACATTATCAGCCACATATAAGGAAAATTTATTTAAAATGTTATACCGCTGGTATTTGGTCCCAGCCAGAATTGCCAAAATATTTTCAAGTACTTCTGATAGATGTTGGAAATGTAGATTGGCCAGGGGTACGTTTTTTCACCAATGGTGGATGTGCCCATTGATGCAAAAGTTTTGGAACAAAATTAAGAAGTGGCTACTGGAGATTACAGGTGTGACTTTCCCTCTAAAACCAGAAATATTTTTATTAGGAATAAAATACAAAGATATTAAGAAAAAAGATTGGTATTTATTTACGCATATAGTTATAGCAGCTAGGCTTGCAATAGCGGAATACTGGAAAGATGTCAATTTGCCTACTGAACAACTGGTCATTACTAAAATATTAAACTGTGCTGAAGCAGATAGATTGACGCTTATACTAAAAGACAGAAAAGATTCAATTTTTTACGAATCCTGGGAAAGATGGTACTCGTGGTATCAAAACAGAATATCACAGAATCGGACAAGTCAATTAGATGATTAAATTAAAGACCAAAATTAGGGAACAACCGAGATATGTAAATACCTAAATATTGTTTTTCTTTTATCTTTGCTAAACTTCTAGAATTCATTTGAAAATATATGTTGGAATGAATTTAAAAGATTTAATGGAGGGGGCTAGATAATTCCCCTAGTCGTTGTATATATTATATGTTTAATTTATGTTTTTCTGTTTATGTTGTTATGCTTTAAGATGTATGCTGTAGGCTTGTCTAACTTGTTTTTGCTTATTCTGTGTTTATTTTTTTTATATATTCTGTATATAATAAAGATTTATTTTTTTTAAAAAAAATTATGCAGTGCATTTGTATGTCTTATATTTCGTATTTGTACTATGGAACAGAACCGTAAGCAACAAAGCATACAAATAAGAAGGAACAGGTACAAATTATTAAAATTATGCATTGCATTGCAACTTTGCCCCTGTCCTGTCTAATGCCTATGAATCACCATTCATTGTTGCCAATAAACTGTAATAAACTGTTGTAAACTGGCATTTACGTCTGGTTTCCAGCAAAAAAAATGCCCATTGCAGACACTGGATTCATTTAATAACCATAGTGTTTGCTTAACAATCACCAGAAAAAAAGTTGTAAAATCAGGAATGGTCACATGGTGACCTATTTAATGACCAGCACATCTTAGGGCCATAATTTCAGGCTTAGTTGTGGTCATAAGTTGAAAACCACATGTAATACTTTCTGCATTGTATAGAACAGTTACATCTTTAGGGAGACATGTAGTTTAATGACTAGCCTCTGATGTTAATTTCATCCTCTGATTCTTCTCCGCCTGGCTAAACTCCCAAAATGGAAATCTTTGTACATAATTCTCTGTGCTCTTAAGTATTCTTTAGCCAGCACATACTTACTGTTCTTTTAACATCTCCTGTCAGTCCAATGCCCTGATAAATGTCCTTACTAATGGAATAAAAGTAATGAATTTATACTTAAGCAAGAAACATGTGCTTCAGGAAATAATACATTGCAAATAATTGCATAGAGCTTCCATGGATTTTCAGAGATTTAACATTTCCAAAGATAAACCTGCTTTACAAGTGTTTCTTTCCCTACAAGCTAGAAGAAAATAAGTTCAGTCATTAAGAAGTGTTAATATTTGGTTAGGTCTCTCAACACTCATCTGTTCCAGTAATAAGCAGTAATCAAGATGGCTAAACTCATATCACCTTTGTTCTCTCAAAAGAAAGTCTTATCCCCAGACTAGTAATGTACAAGCCTACAGTTTATTCTCTCTTGTACAGTACAAGTTTATTAAAACATTGGTGATAGACTAAACATCAAGGTCACATGCCTGAACTAGGAACACCTGGGCAAGCAATCAGTTCCAAAAAGAGATGGTAGGGAAGGGGCGTTGGTCCTACCTGACACGCTTCTTCTCAGGGTGAGGGGAATATCATTCAGGAATGGGACTTACCAAAGCCAGTTAGTCATACGGGAGGGAGCAGTCTGGTCTGAAGTCCATCATTGAGCATAAGTGCCCCAGCAGATTCAACTGGCCAAGGCTGCCCTAGCCGTGGAGTGAGCATCTACCCCACGAACGGCAGGGGTAGGAATGACGGAGAGCAAATGGGCTCACCGACGTACCTGCCCAGACAACGTGCTTCCCGTGTCATAGGCGCGATCACACTCCAGATGGGACCGAGAGGAATTCTGAGTTGCCAACAGGTCCCGAAGAATGCATGCGAGTCGATGCCAGCTTGACCCCAAGTTCCCAGCGTCGACGGACTGACTGCCTCCGGAGAGCCCCTGAAGGCCAAACAACAAACTCCTTCCCCCCCCCCCCCAGGAAGTAGGACTCCTGCAGAAGGGCAGAAAAACTCACCGATAGTGAGAATCTGATGGTCTGGCAGCAGTGCCGGATAAGGCTACAGTAGAAGACCGTGGAAGGGATGCTATGAGCGTATGGTCCCAGGAATACTTCCCAGAAGAAGGTCCAGTCGGAGACACACAGCATTGGGTCGGAGACCCCTCTGCTTGTCTGCCGGAGCGGACCGGGAATAGACAGGTCAACCTGGATGCCACTAACCTTAAAAACCTGGTCAGAGTCCCACCATGCTGATGAGCACCACAGGGAGCTGTTCTGCCTTGCAGACCCTCGGAGGGAACCATGTGTCCTGGTTGCTGTGAAGGAACTCCAAACCCCCTGTTAACACGGAAGACAGGTGATCACCTGCCCCCAGGGGGTGCCAGGTGCTTGTTTAATGAACATTCCATGGCATGTAGACCAATTTCTAAATCAGAGGCTGAAGCAAAGGCTGACTAGGCAGGCATTAGTGCCTGCTGATGGAAAGGCCTCTTAAGAGGCCGCAATGATCTGAACTACTGTGGGGGAGAATCATCCCAGCACAGGTGGAACAGGGAACGCCTGGCAGCCAGTCTGAAGCATGCTGACCTGATGGTAAATGAGGTGGAAGGAAAGCGGATGAGCTCCCCCGGGGCTGAAGTGGCTCTGGATGTTCCCTGAGACCGCTTACCTGAGGAAGGTCCTTGTAGTAGACCTTAGGTGTGGCCTCCAGAACCCAGCCTGGATCATGAAACAGTCGCCTGGTGCTGGAGTAGTGATAGGAGGGGACGCCATCTGATAGCACCAATCCCACTGTGTGCTGACCTGTACAATCCAGCCAGATCTGAGAACCAAAGGGTCTCTCCAACCACCGGCCAGGGAATCCACAGCCTGCCAGGGACATGAGGATGGGAAACCATATGTGGCCCCAGACCGATATATCGATAGGTAGTCTGGGTCCAGAAATAATTGCCGGCCTTCAGTAGTACCAGGGCCATACCAGGACCCCCGCCAATACTCCTCTCTGATGAGAAACGGCCCAAGGCAAAGAGTCTGTACAGACTCAGCCGTCCCTGGGAATTGAAGGACCTGCCCGAGGGCCCCAGAACGGGAACCCCCAATGCGGTCCATAATATCTGCCCCGGTAGGAAACTTGGGCCATTACGAAGTGCCAGTCCGACAACAAGCTTCTGCACTCTGTAGAGATAGAAAGCTATCCAACTGCCTGTCCACTGAGAGGTGGGCAAGATCCTGAATCTCCTTGGTTACAGGCTAGCATACACGGAAATGTCTACAGTCTGTTGCAGGGAAGGCAATTAACAACTTTATTTTGTTTAAAACATAGAGCTT
This sequence comes from Grayia smithii, assembly GCA_032468115.1. Taxonomy (NCBI): domain Eukaryota; kingdom Metazoa; phylum Chordata; class Lepidosauria; order Squamata; family Grayiidae; genus Grayia; species Grayia smithii. The sequence goes on from JANHFM010003855.1 coordinate 91,546, forward strand.
GCTTCACCATTGGTAACCATTGATCAACCCTTATGACAGATCATAAATATAGCAAATGCAATCAAGGGAATAAAGTATCTGTACCAATCTCGATTGTTTGAATCGAAAGGGAGTAAGTAAATCATCCTGTGGAGATAAAATAAGACATTACATTAAACATTGAGTGAAGACGGGGAAAAAAATGGTCTAAGAGCATCATCCCCTTTCACCAATTGCTGACCATCCCAGTGGGGATCTGCAGCAGGGACAGCCCCACTGGACCAGTTGGGGAACCTCCGCAAATGGAGGGGAGGCATTCCTGCCTGACAATGGTAAGGCAGAAGACCTTCTTTTAACGGTTGGACTGCCAGCGTGCCCTGGTGGTCTTACCAAGATAAGTAGGGGAAGTACCATCCACCACTTGTATGTTGTGGTTGCCGACAAGAACCGGATATCCCGGCGTCGGAGGAAACAATCAGCAATCCAAAGGCTCGAAGAAAGGCCCATTGATAGGGCCATGGTAGGGAAGCCTGATAGACTACGGAACCCTTTCCAACACACCTCTGCAGGGAAGCCTGATAGACTACAGAACCCTTTTCAACACACCTCTGTGGGGGTGAGAGTCTCAGAAGAAGTGTGAGGGATGCTGGTCTCAATCCCCAGCTGGCCATAGCCAAAACCTAGGCGGTGATGTCGGGTCCTGCTATCACGTTGCATAACGTGAGGATGTGAATAATGCCATTGTATGTGGCATAATGACTGGACCCCCAGTGCAAGGAAACTTAGTGATTGGCCAGACCTGCCCCTGCCATGCGCATAGCTCTGGAGAGCATGTCACAGCTCTGGGTAGACTCATGGGCGATTGCCTGAGATCTATAACCATAACCAGCACCAGAACAGAATGACTGCAGCCTTTTGCTAGTATTCTTCAGATTCATATCAACCATTTCCAAAGATGGTTCATGAAAATGTAACTCGTCTTGATGTATGTGGGAGAATATGCACCAAGAATAATTCCCTGTGTGTCGCAGCACACTTGGCCAGTACGAGCTGCCTTGAATTCTAGTCTACCCTAGAAGGCTTCCTCTGAAAGGGACCATCACTGTGGGCGGCAAGGATGCGGCCAATGTTACCAGGTGTCCCCCCCCAAAGGGGAGCAGGGTTGCTGCTCCAGGCCTGGCTGAACTGGAGCTGTAGAATAAGGCAACCATATATGTCAAATGTATTGTGGTCGGGCGCTACCTGGTGGCCTGGCACAATGAACGGCATGTGGCTGCTGTTAATAGTAAAGACTGAAATGACTTAAAATTTAAATAATGAAATAAAGTCTGTAACAAAGCACATTATTTGGCATTATGGTATATATAGATAATTTTTATTATGGTCACAGACCAGCATTATGGTATTGTGTCTTATTTCCTGCAGAGAAAATTATCTTATTATTTAACAAGATCAATTTTTGCTTTAATAAAAATATTTGTTTATAAGAATACGGTACAAAAACACAAATTCTCCTGCTGTGTTGAACTGCTGGTCAAAGTCACATACTGCATTAATTTCAAACTATACCAGAATGCAAATAAGTTTCCAACAGTTATTTTAATTATAAATAACAAGAACAGAACTACATGGAAGAATTATACAATAGCATCAGTGAAAATTCAATAAAGTTTCGTTCTCCATAGATTTTATTAAATTGAGTAAAGATAAATTTCACACCCTTTCAAGGGACAAGTTTAAAATAAACCCTATACCTTTAAATTAAGTTAAAGTAATAATTTTAAAAAGAGTTTTAAAAAGTTAAGACATAAACAAAAGTAGGTAAGTGCTACACTTTAAATATGACTAAGCTATAAAATTTATCCAGGTATATTAAAACTTAGCTAAACAAACAATACTTATCTATGAAGCAGAAGATAGTACTTCACTAAGGCAGACTTGGTGATCAGGCATTGACTTCTTCAAACAATGGGAAAAATAGTGAGGGAGGATATACAACATTGGGACCAGCAACAATGCTGTTGTTTGGGGATAGAGAAGGGGTGTTGGTCCTACCTGATACGCTCCTTCTCAGTGTTTGGGGTACGTCATCCAGGAATGGATGGTACTCTGCTTCTCTGCTTGGAGACTGAGTCAATTTTTCTTGGCCACACCTCCCTTGCTTGAGTCCTCCCCAGTTTGATGAAGGCTTAGCAACGATGATGTTCACAACCTGTGAAAAAAGTAATCCCTCCAGACTATGGACCAGATAGTCACTAGGGTGGGGCTGGATGATCTTCCCCAAACTCTGAGAAGGAGAGTATCAGGTAGGACCAACGCCCCTTCTCCATTGTGTCAGCGAAGATCATCCAGGAATGGAACTTACCAAAGGCTGTCAGTCGTATGGGTGGGAAGCAGTCTGGTCTCAAGCCCCTTGCTCTGTGCGAGCCCCCAGAGGACTCACTTGCCCAAGGCTGTGCCAACCAAATGGAAGAACCAAAAGTCTCAAAAGAGCTCCCCAACAGTAGACCTTGCATCCCGTGCCACCGGTGTGGTCGCGCTCTGGTGGAATCGCTGCAGTGCTTGAGGCAGTTGAGGGACATGAAGCCTGCATGCAAGGTCAAGCCTACCTGACTCCAACCTCCCATAAGCAATGGGTCAACCGTGGTGCCGTGGGATGATACTTGGAAGCAATAAAAAAGAACCCCGTCTTCCCCAAGGAAGGAAGACTCTGGTAGGCCAACATGCCGAAAACTCCAACTGGCCAAGGTGGTTCAGGCTAGCTGCAGGATCGGGCTGGGTCATGGCCGAAGGGCTGCAGAAGGAACTCCAGGGTCAGTGGTCCCCAGAATACACCTCAAGTTAAGGAGAGGTCCAACCGGAACCTCACGTTGACAGGTTGTACAAATCCTAGGTCCAGCCTACTGAGAGGATCGGCCAGAACAAGAACCCTGTGGCTGACTCACTGGCCAGCAACCTTCCAATCCTTGCCAGGTACCCGCCATGCTGCTCAAATACACCTGGGGGCCGCATGTTCACTTTGGCCCTGGGATATCTGTGCTCAGAGGTTGCTGGGAAGGTAAGTCCAAGCCCATATGACCGTACTGAAGACATGCAGCCCCTGTCCACGGGGGTCACAAGGTGCCCGGCCTATGCCTGGAAAACTCTCAAATGTGAAAAGACAGAACCAGTGTGCAGGCCAATGCCTATGCTGCATTCCCAGGTGAAGGTCCAGACAGCCCATCATTGCCAAATAACCCGAGGGTGGTTATATCAGCCCAGGGCTCCCTGGCAACGCCTGGTGGACAGCCCGAACCCATGGTCCTGAATGGACCAGGATCCCAGATGGGTGTAAGGGAAAGGATGCCCCCCCCCCGGTCCCTGAACGGTAGATTGCATTTACATCGCCCCAGGTATCGCCCACCTGTGGGCAAAGCCCCTGTAGCTGTCCAGAATAGTAAGGAATGATATAACCATTCCCGTCAACCTTTAGGGCTTGTGACTGTCTCTCCCCGTTGGGCGAGGAGGCCGAAGCATGTGTCAATGGACCAACAAACGTTTAGGTAGCATGCTCGATGAAGGGCAGAGCCCCCCCAGTCCCGAAATAACTTCCTACCATGCGGAAGGTAGTGAGTACAATCACTACTGGTCCCTTGACTGTCCTTCCCGGCCGGAAAGGCCGCCTGAAGTTAGCTGAAACCAAGTGCTATCTCTGAGCCCTAAAGAGCCCCTTCGAGAAGAAGGAGGGAAGTGGCAACAGTGTCATCTGTACCAGACAGGTGGGGTCACACCTCTGCCTGCCAGTGAGGACCAAGTCAAGCGCTTCCCTGAGGTGATTGGAACCCTTCAGGGGTTCACAGGTTGACTTCCACTTACCGTTAATCGATGCCAGCCCTTGTCACAGCCATGGCAGAGGACTGGTCATTGCCACGGATGCACTTGATAAGACCGCCAAGTGTGTCACATCGAGAGTGGCCTCGGCTGAAGCTCAGCAATGGGTATAACCTATGCTTTACAGACATCGATAAACATTGTACAGAGTCAGTATATTGCTCCCAGCCTTTTGGATCCTCATTTTACCAATTCTGGAAGAATGGGAGGTTGGGTCTATCCCTCCTGTCCTCCATGGTAATATTGCCCCTTGTGTCTGTAGACAAGGAGGAGGCTGTCTAAGACCTCCACGGTGGTGTCTGCCTCTGGTTTAGACTTATATACCACTTCATAGTGCTTTTACAGCCATCTCTAAGCAGTTTACCGAATCAGCATAGTACAGCAGGTACAGTATGTAGCCCGTCTCCAGTACCATGGGATGGAAGTTTCACCCCTGGGTTGACTCCCTGTCTCTATATTAGGTTTAGGAAGAGGATAGGTGACTAAGGAACCCCACTGTGGGTAGTCGGTTTCGACACCAGATATCTGCAGGGCTAATGGACTCTGGAGAGGTATCTGGAAGGCTGGTTCCTATCCCAGGCTGGCCGTGGCCAAGACCTTGGTGGTGGTGCAAAGGCCCTGTTGTCACTTTAAATAACTTGAGAGCTTGGATGTTTCCATATTAGTCAGCCCACTTACTGGAGACCCTGTGCAGCAACACTTTGTGGTTGCCCAGAGTGGACCATGTAATTGTACCTAGCTCTCAGAGAGTGATGTGTCTCAGCCTCGTAATGGACTCATGGGCAATAGCCTGAGAAATCATAAGTCTAGCTGGACATTCCTATCCTGGCGGTGCTCCTCCCCTGGAATGACCCCTCACTGTGGGAGGGAAGGTTGCGGCAGGTGACACCAGGTCTCCTCAAAGGGAGCAGGTCCTCTGCCTCAGGCATGGACAAACAGAAATCTGTAAAATAAAGGAGACTGTATCTGTCAAATGCATCAGTCCTAAGTGAAAAGCTTGCTGTCTGGTGCCACCTGGTGGCTGGTGCGATGATAGACAGGCGGCAATGGTTGTAATCTGGAACCTGATAAGGTTTCATGTTAGGGAGTGACAGCTTCTCCCTGAAAAAAGGAGACCTCTCTCTGAGGTTTGTCACCTTAGTCAGCCCTGCTAGCTCCCAAATTTAGGAGGAGGGGCCCTGATGGGTGGCAGAGGGTGTTGCCGACAGGTGTCTAACCTGAGGCAGACAGGCCAGGACTAGTTATAACCTGCTCCCATGAGCGACTCTTACCCCTATTCCGCCTGCCAAGAGCGCAAAGGGGTAGCCATTACCCCTCTCCAGCCGTTGTCAAGCAGATTGGCTTACAAGGAGCAACTGCCGCCTGTGCCAAAATGGCGGTAAGTCCTCCCACCATGTTATTCCTGGGCAGACTAGCTGACAAGGTGCAGTTGACAATGCGGCAATAAAGGCGCCAATATTCCCACTGTTTTTTGGCAGAGTGCCAGAGCTCTTCTGCTGTGGCTCTAATGGCCTAAGGCGCATTCACTGAACACCTGTGTAATTAGGCAGGTTGGCTCAGAAGGAGCCTCCCCCCATGGCAGCGATTGCTATGGCGTTAGGCGTGTTTGCCCATTCACTTCAGGCTGCAAGGCAGACTGGCCCGAAATGAGCTCTCCTGCTGTGGCTGCCATGTGCTTGGCTCTGTTGCTGATTTGACTTTTGAGAAAAAGGGGGCAGACTGGTTCGAAAGGAGCTCTCCTGCTGTGGCTGCTGTAGTGGCTGATGTTCCCAGTGATTTATCTCTTGATACTAAGCAGACTGGCTCAAAAGGAGTTCTCCTGCCATGGCTGCCATAGCACCTGAGGTTCCCGCCAATTTAACCCCAAATACTAGGCAGACTGGCTCGAAAGGATCTCTCCTGACGTGGCTGCCTTAGCACTGGCACTCCCACCGATCCATCTCTTGAGACTAGGCAGACGGGCTCAAAGGGAGCACTCTTGCCACAGCTGTCATAGTGCTTGACGCTATCAGTGTTACGTTATGGTAGAAGGCAGCCTGGCTTGAAGAGAGCACTCCTGCTTCTGGTGTGATGCCGCTGGGCGTGGTTGCCATGTTACCTTGTCAGATGGGGCAGTCTGGTTCACCAGAGCTCTCCTGCCGCAGCCGCAATAGCGCTGAATGCTGACATCGCCATACTTTGGTGGATGAGGTAGACTGGCTCGGACCAAGCGCTCCTACCATGGCTGTAACTGCACTGGGCGCTCCCATGCTGAACGAACTGTAATGCAGGCCTCCTGTTGCGACCATAATGGCTAGCACTAGCGCCGTGTCTTCATGTGGAAACGGGCAGACTGACTCACAAAGAGCACTCCTGCTGTGGCTATGGTGGCACCAAAGGCATCAGCCGCTTTCCACTCATAAATCAGGCAGACTGGCTCGTCATGAGCACTCCTGCTGTGGCTCTTGAAGCGTCAGATGCATTTGCCACTGTCAGTGTGCCTGGACGACACCAGACAGGGACTGAGTCCCTCTCTGCATTTGCAGAAGATTGCCAGGGGCTATCCGTTCAAAGACAATGCCCCCTCCGCTAAATGTGGGACCGGCAGGGACTTCAGCAGATTTTCTAGCCGGTAGGGAGGATTACCAGTGGACCGGTAAACCTGCCACATCACTCTCCAGTGATCATCGAGCCTTGCTCGGTAAGCAATTCCAGCTTTTCCTGTTGTATTTGAAGTAATTAGAAATGGGTGAGCCTCATTGGAAGACGGAGTTGAACTGGGGAGGACCCAGGCAAGGGAAGCGTGGCCAAGAAAAACTGACTCAGTCTCCAAGCAGAGAAGCAGAATACCATCCATTCCTGGATGATCTTCCCCAACACAATGGAAAAAGGCAGAACTAAGGCCTAAGTTGGCAGCCACCACCAGTTTCCATTGTCTGAAACCTGGAGCAATCAAAATATTCTTTATTTCAGGCAAATATGGTCAAACCAAGCAGTTTGGCAGAACTTCCAAAACCTGGTGATTTGTTCTGGGCTTGAAATAAAACATATTTCCATTTCATGCGTAGCAAAGAGCTGGTGTAGACTTTTGTTTTTAAAAAATCTCTAGAATTCAAGAGAAAAACTCCAAACTGAACATCTTTGTACCCACAATTCCAGATGCGTTGTCTGATAAGTCAGACACAGTTGACATTATTGTTCTCAAACACCTTAATTCTTCTACCTTTATTACTCTGGTAATAAAACAGATGAAGGTTTGTGGCATACATTGATTGCTCTTTCAGCCCTACCTACCAACCCACCTACCTACCTACGTTGTTTGTTGTTAATGATGTTGAAATTCAGGAAGATTCCTTTATAAAAACTACTTTGAGTTGATGGCAAAATGAGCATAAAGTAGGGCGAGTTATTTTTAAAGCCCAACTGAAATTCTAATCTGTAGCAGTAAATATAATGATCAGGGCTTGCCTATCTATCTCTTCACAGAACATATTAATGGATATTAAGTTTTCAGTAGAATTAATCACATGGTCCACTAAGAAAATACATTGGAGAAAAAAGGGAGGCAAAGATTTTAATCTCAAGCTTGCCTTCTCCAATGATGGCAATGCATGCCCTCTGCAACCCTTTGAAGATGATTAAAAGTTTTTAAAAGTTCTAGGCTCTCAGATTAGTTCTGAATGCAGAAAAACCTCGAAGCTACAATCCGGATGCTTCTTGAATAATGCAACAACTGTGGGATACCATACAGAAAAGATCCCCACTATTTTTATCTGAACCATTTACTTGAATAATTTCAAATATTTCAACTAGTAGTAGTTTATAAATAGTAATAGGATATTATTACGTACAAGGCATTCTTTAGTATAGAAGAGAAATACACCAAAGAGAGGGAGGAGCAGTGACTGGGAATTATAAAAGAGAAATACACCAAAGAGAGGGAGGAGCAGTGACTAGGAATTATAAATTCTGGAGAATTATAAAACTGGAGAAGCAACAGTAAATATAGAGCAGAGTTATAAATTATTATAATGAGATCATCAGTAGTTTAACTTTCCACTCAATATTACTACTTTGATATAAAAAAGCAGAGTGCGCCACTAATCTATGGGAATTACTTTCATGGGATATGAAATTTAAACTATATGATTCATTGTTTTCTATTTTACAAAATGTGCAGATAGCAGAAGCTTGTGAATTACACCTACTAATATTAAAAGTTGTCTTATAATTTCTCTGACTCTGGTAAACTCTTAAGGGAATTACACCAAAGCAATTTCAGGAAAACTCTTTATTTCTATAATCAATTTCCACAACATCAATTTTGATTGATGTTGGTAATTATTATTTTATAATTACATTTTTTCCAGTTAGATCTATGTAAAATTATAATGATACCTTCCAAGGAAGATACATATGGCAAAAAGGTATCTTCCAGAACACTTTTATTACACTCACAGCAAACTTCACTCCTTACTAGCACTGATGGTGTTACCTAGTTTGGGTAATGAAATGTCTGCAAGAAAACAAACAAGCTCATATCAAGTCTGAGCTACAAATGTTCTCGTTTATAAATACCTTTATTACAGTTTATGCTTAATCTACCTTTGATACCTAGACTCAATTTAAATAAGGCTGGCTTCTCTGCTCCTCTTTTTATTATTTGTCCCAGAGAAAAAAACAACCTCCTTACTATCTATTAATCATTTTGACCCCACATATCTTAAGAGGCACGTCCCTTGAATCTATATAATATACAATGCCAAGGTAACACAAATCGTTTGCTTGATTAAACCTCAACAGGTGTTGACATAAGATAGGTAGAAAAAAATGCTATCATCTGCTTGCAGGGATGTCATGCCCCAAGGAATAAATCCTACCATGCTAATAATTATAACCATGCCAGCAACATTACAAATCCTGTTCAAGTTTAGCTTCCTATGATAAATATGAGATAGATATAAATAACATAAAGCATTTATTCAGTAAGTATATTCTACTCCTCTATGAATTGTTTAATTTCATTAGGGGGGGAAACCCTAATTCTTCATGCTATGACTTAGAAGACTGGAGAGTGACTATAGCTCTGCAGACTGTGAATGTGTTTACTTCTTTTTGTTAGCTTTGTGAAACTGTTTTTTAAAGACATGTACATTCTTATAATCTATCTCCTGATCCCCCATGTACCTTGAAAATTACTTATTAGTAATCAAGAGAAAAATCTATTTAGCAGCCAAGATTGCAAATATCAAGGCAGATTAAACTTTAAAATTAATAGTCAAATTCTTTTTTCTCGTGTATACTGACTGCTTACTTTGCTAGCTATATCCTCATTTTTAACATGCTAATTAATATTATAAAATATTTCACATTATTATTTCTGTGATTTCAAACGATCCTCCATTTTGACTTTGAGAAAACAAAACAGCTGGAAAAAATAGATCATTTGAGCAATTTATATACAAACTTCACCATATTGATTACTATCACTTACTGGCTTTTATACAAAGCATATACTAAAGATACAATGGTGGGAAATATTGAAAAATTATATGCATATTTCAAGAAACGTTAAATGTACATAAAGAAAGGACATACTATTGTTAATGAATGCTTAGAATGCCAATGTTGGAGAAACCAGGAAATAAAGCAAGGATTGCACTAGGGCAGTGATGGCTAACTTTTTTTAGACCAAGTACCCAAAGCGTGCATGTGCAAAAGCAATGTGCATGCGCCCCTGCACATGCCGCACGCCTCCATGCATGCACCTCTGCCCCCACACATGCCATGCCCCTGTGCATGCTCAGCAGAGACCCAAAGACCAGCTGGCCAGTGGGAGGCGCGTGTACACATGAGCAGAGCTGGGGCGACGGCTCGCATGCCCCCAGAGAGGGGGCTACATGCCACCTCTGGCACATGAGCCATAGGTTCGCCATCACGGTACAAGGTAAATGCAATAATACAGAAAACAGGCTAACAGAAATGCAGACAACATTGCATACAAACATTTCATAATAGGAAATAGAAGAAATAAAGAATAATAAAATAATCCAGAATACTTCCAAACTGTGTGATATATCTTATGTGGATTAAATATGGGTTGAACATGTGGGAAGCTACCGCCGTCCTAGAAAAATGAAATATTTTGAGAAATATTTTAAAAGGCAGGATAAAATATTTCCCCTAAAAGAGAAATAAAAATCTTAAGGGAGACAGAAACTAAAAGCCCCAGCTCCCTCCTCCCAAAATATATTTTGTGCCCATTAAAGACTGGGCCAGCCCAGGGGTGAAATGCTCCCGGTTTGGATCAGTTCAGGCGATCCAGTAGCGATTGTGGCAGGTGGTTCAGAGAACCGGTAGTGATGGCGGCACGAGGCTCTGCCCACCCGCCTGGGTATCGTTACTTCCTGCTTTTAAAAGTTAAAAAAAGGCTCTGACAATCGTGCGGGTTTGCTGTTATCGTCAGAGCCTTTTTTTTAACTTTTAAAAGCATTTTTTTACATCCTCAG
>JANHFM010003856.1:109439-119669 GCA_032468115.1 Grayia smithii
TTGAGCTATATCATAGCCTGATTTTTCCTGTAGTTCCATCTTTTGTTTCACTCCCATATTTTTCACCAACATTTTAGGACCAGAATCATCTTAATCCAAACATTTATACCACCATCTTCTCACAGTTCATTAGCTGATGAAATGTGGCAGGCACCATTGTATCTAAAGCACCATTGTATCTAAAGCTTGGCTTGTTAGACACTTCCAAATTAATTTATTCTTTGAAGTGACAAGGAAGAATATAGAGCAATTATGAAGGGATCTTGTGTTTGGGACCAAAATAGAATTATCCTTGTAAGATGGGTAAAAAAGATGCAAGTTATCTTCCATTTTTAGGGATGGTAGTGGTTCTATAATGGATAATACCTGTGAAAGAATTCTGCTCATGAAAACTCTGAATTCAAATTACTATTATTTTCTGTGGCACTCAATTACTGTAAATATTCAAGGTAAAATTCTTATAGTATTTATTTTTTAAAAAACCTGTGTGATTAATAAGAGAAATGTCACCTTGGTATAAACTAAATGACCTTCAGAGCTAAAGAATATTATAGTAATTGCTTAAGAATCCTACATAATTATAAGAAAGGCTAAGCTATTATTTCTAAATGTAATTTGTAACTCTTTATATTTGACATAACAAGTTTTGTCATAGTCTACTAAATTATACCAGGCTTTATTGTAGACTAACTAGATTTCAGATAGGTGCACCTGTGAGTTTCTTGCCACTCTTGCTAGCTCTGTGTTGAGAACTACAGAACAACTGAAAGTTGTTTGTATGAAGACCCAATTATAGTACGAGTGAAAGTTTGACCCTGGAACTTGAACTAACCTGGTGCATGGTTAATACATGTTATTACACATCAAAAATAGCTCTGAATGTCAAATGTATAATCTAACTGGAGATTTTTTTTCATACATACATACACAGTTGAAAAATGGAAGAGCGTTTATTCTTTCCTCCATTTATATCAATAAGATGTATGTGTTTTCATAATTGGAAACTCTGTGATCTTGATTTTAAAATTTCTTATGTACAGCAGTTATATAGGAAAAAAGGGGTATTTTGATGAACCTATCCTAATTGGTTAATGCTAGGAAAGATTGAGGGCAAAAGAAGAAGGGGACGACAGAGAACGAGGTGGCTGGATGGAATCACTGAAGCAGTAGGCATGAGCTTAAATGGAGTCCAGAGGATGGTAGAGGACAGGAAGGCCTGGAGGAATGTTGTCCATGGGGTCGCGATGGGTCTGACATGACTTCGCAACTAACAACAACAATCCTAATTGGTAATTCAGCATTTATGGGTACAGTTTGAGCATTATTTACAAAACTATCTACTGCACAGTCCAATTTATCCAAAATGATATAATCAAAGGCTTTGCTTTTCTACTGTATTCGCTTGGCCTTCCTATTCTCATTTTACATGTACATTGAAGCATTAGGATGAGTAGCATGAAAAACAGAAACATGCTGAGAAGATTATAAATTCCAATATACTGAAAATCCTTTCTGGCCACAAGAATGAAAAAAGAAAAGAAAAGAAAATGTATTTCAGAGGACCTATTAGGGTTTAATAAGAAAAATACCCACATTCCAAATTTTATTTTTGGAGGTTGAAACTTTATGGAAAGTTTTAAACCTCCCCGTCGAGTAACTTTCTATCTTAATAAAGAATGCTGAGTTTCAACTTATGTTACAATATTTTATGACTGAAGTCTGGTGGCCAAACTTTCACAGCTGTCTATTCAAATTAAATGTGTGTGTGTGTGTGTGTGTGTGTGTGTGTGTGTGTGTGTGTGTATTGGGGGGTGCTTTTGAATCAGTCTTTACTTTTAGTGACTTCATGGATCAATTTCTTTTTCATAATTTCAGACATTGTTTGCCATGGTATCCTTCTCAGGACTAAGAGACAGTGTCTAATACACTGTTTGGTACCTGGTTTGGTACCTAAGGTGGAACTCGAACTCACGGTCTCCTGGTTTCTAGCCTGGTGCCTCAACTATTACACTAAACTGGCTGTCTGACAGATAGTTACTGGCCCAAAATCATCCAGGGTGACCAGGATGGATTTGAGACTTGGGTCCCCCCATTATATCACTCTGTCTCTTTAAGTCTCTGGAGGTGATCTTATAGTCTTTTACTTACGTATGAAAATTACTTTCACTTATACACAGTGTCTTGGTACTTACCCTAAGTAAAGTAATTTTGTAACTTTGAACAAGACCTATTTGAACTCTATTTCAAAATTCTCACCATCACAACTTGTTTTTCATCTAAGTGATTATCGCAGGTTCATTATAAGTTGACACTTCTAGTTTAAAGAAGGAAGTGGGTTAAACAACAGACTCTGTCCCCATAATACAGTTGCAAAGAGAAAATCTTCTTTCCACTTTCCCATGCCCACAGCAAGTTTAACTCTCTCTGAGAGTAGAAAGTCCGATTTTGTAAAATCCTTCCCATGCTTGCTAGACCTAAGCATGAACCATGGCATAAAGCAACTTCATATTAATAACCATCTACCAGCAGCTTCACATTTTAAAAAATTATGTTTTCCCATTTTTTGAAAATATTCTTTCTTTTTTAAAAAAATAAATATGTATTATTATTTACAAAATCTAAAACAAAAAGATAAACACACAATAAGCAAAGACAAATTAGACAGGCCTACAACATATACCTAAAAGCACAACAACATAAATGTAAAAACATATATTAAACATATAACACATATAACACATATAATGACTGGGGGATTATCTAGCCCCCTCCATTAAATCTTTTAAATTCATTCCAACATACGTTTCCAAATTAACAAAATATTCTTTCTTTCTCATCACTTTTTTTTCTTGGGCACTAACATTTATGGCATTCTTTGCAATCTCATCTTTCATAATTCCAAGAGAAGAGAAGGGAAGGGAAGGGAAGGGAAGGGAAGAGAAGAACCTTGGAGGTCTTTTAGTCCAATCCCCTGCTCAGGCAGGAAACCCAAATGGTTGTCCAATCTCTTCTTAAAAACTTCCAGTGTTGGAGCATTCACAACTTCTGGAGGCAAGTTGTCCCACTGATTAACTGTTCTGTCAGGAAATTTCTCTTAAATTCTAGGTTGCTTCTCTCCTTGATTACTTTTTATCCATTGCTTCTTTGTCCTGCCTGCAGGTGCTCTGGAGAATAAATTGACTCCTTCTTCTTTGTGGCAACCCCTGAGATATTGGAATACTGCTATCATGTCACCCCTAGAGAGTAAGACCTTTTTCATTGACATCCAAAATAAACACCCATCCACCCAACTCGGATTATTAATTCACATTTCTCTTATTATATTAATATCAGCAGGTTGTTTTTTTTTTCCTAGAGCACCCCACAGTGGTTCCTGTAAACAAAACCCCATGTATGGTTTGCCTACTTGTATTTGACAGCACTTTCCTTCTTCTGACTTGTGTGCGACTTCTTTCTTTTCCTTCTCTTTCCTTTGCTGCTGAATAAATGTATTACAAAATAAGCCAAGAATCCCCCTACCCACCTGTAAGGGACTACTATAGAGTGGTGTGTTTTTTATTAAGTGCAAGGAGCAGCAACACATTAACAAAAGGAATTACCAGTCCATTGTGATTATGAAGTATTTGCATATAAGAATATAAATAGATTATGTCATCTAACAGTCCAAAGGGCTCAAATATGAAATTGTTTTATTTGGGGCAATACACAAACTTTCCCATTTCCTTCTTCCTGCCTGCCTGCCCCAGTTTTCTAAGCATTCTTATTTTGCCTTTAGCTTAAAAGCAAGCCGGTTTATTTTCCTTTTAATTTCCAGAACTGTGCACCAGCAGCACAGAAGGGTTCTTAGCAGCTGTGATCTTTGCGGGCAGCAGAGAAAAAGACAAAATATATAAGAGCAGCTATGATGATCGATCTATTTTGTTGCCGAACAAAATTCCTATTGGGTTGGGTTTTTCAGTGTGACTTCTTTTTTTTTTTTGGATAGCTTGCAGGTGAGATGAATAACAACCCCTGAGCCTTTGGCCTCTCAAGAATTATCATGGTAACGATAAGCTTTGGAGTCATGGACACTAAGATGGGATGTCACCTGGCTGAAGACCTCCATCTGATTCAGATTCCAGACGGAAAGGAAGTGCCTTGCAGAGGCCAGGGGAGAGAATAGGAGGGGAGAGTAGGTACAGTATAGGAATGGGCAGCTCTTGTTTCCAGCTCTAATATCCCAGTGCAATTATTTTGTGGACATCCACTCTTTGCCTGCACAGGAGATAGGGCTATAAGTGTATGTTATTTTTTAATTACAAGGGGGTAGAAAAATCCTGATGATGGGCTGGAAGATGCCATTGCATTGTTATTTTTTTTCTCTCCCTTCGTTTGCTGATTATGTGAGCTGGGCTCCTTTGCTAGCCGATGATAAGCAGAATTTCCATGTTCTCTGCATAATTAATCCATCTCTGCCTCTCTTCATGCCAACTCGCCCGTTATCGCCGGCACATGCCTGAATTGCAAAAGAATCCGCTCTTCAATTGGAACTTATTGATATTCTAAGAAAAAAAAAAAAGAAGGGAGGGCGGATGAAAATCCTTAAGTTTAAGCCATAGATTTTTAAATGGATTAATTTTGTTACAATCACAGCCATCTAAGGCGGGAAAGCAGGCAGAGAAAATTGAAAGCATCTCCATGTTAGCAGAATTGGGTCCAGACCACTGAAATGTTCTGGCAGAGCTCTCTTTTAAAGTCAGAAAAATTACCATTAATTTACATCACATGAAATACTTTCTGTGCTAGAAATATTCAAGAGACGTTCTTTAAATGCCTGCTAATGCTTGATAACATTTCTAACTTTCAACATTTTGCTAGACTTCGATATGACATGATAGGAATGTCTACCAGGGAGCTATATGTACCACTAATATCTTCTTATCTCATATTTGGGTGATATTATCTTTTTCTTAAACATCCTGAAGGAGGCATGAAACAATGGAACAAGTGTTAGGGACTCCTGTTTAGTCAATTCATAAGGGTCAAAGTTAATTGCATATTTTTAGCTTTTCGTGGGGGTTTTGGGCTTTTATTTTAATTGTTATTATTTTGAATGGAATATAAAATAAGAAATATACAGAGGCAGTGTTAAAACCATGCCTCTTTGGAGTATGCTAATGGGAAAATATTTGCCTTATCAAAAGTAGATTTTTTTAAAAAGAAAACCTAAAAAATAATGTTATTTTTGATATTTAGGTTTTTAACTAAGTAGCTTATAGCACGAAATATTCAGGTTGTCTTGAGGTTTTTCAAAGGTAGTTAGAGCTAATGGATAAATTGATGACGTTCCACTGATTGTTTCAGATATTTTGAATCCAGATTCGGCCTATTGCCAATTGTTCTGGTTTTATTCTATTTTAGTCCAAACACATTTCTTGAACTGAAAAGGAGTAGCAGCAGCTTTCACTGACTGAAGGTTTCTGCTTCTCAATCTTCTTCTTGATCATCCATAAAATCAGAGCTATGTTTCAATGCATCTCTAATATTCAGTGCTTTTCAGTTAGGAAAGCACAATCTACACACTACTGAATGCTGACATTCAGAATTAAGAGAGAAGTAAAGGTGCTATTTTTGACACTGACTGCAGAAGAAACTTAGTTATTTTAAATTGTCATTATAATTATAAAACTGTCTTATTCTCTTTCAACCATACATTGAAACAGAATGAAAAGCTATAATAGCTTTTGGTGAATGTAAAGTAAATATAGTTCTGTTCATTTCCAAACAATAAGAGAAAATGATATTTCAAAAACATTTTCTATTTGCAGACATTTGCTGTGAAGTAAACATAAGCAAAATAAGCTATTCTAGTTTGTCATTGCAGGCAAAAGGTTGACTCAAAGAGGAATATTTCCATTCATATAGACATTTCAAAATCACAGAAGAAAACCAAGGATACACAATTATTTTCAAACTGTAAATTATTGCTAAAGGTGTGGAGATTAGTGATAGCATTTCCAAATGTATGTAGGGTCCACCGCAGTTCCCCCAAATCATATTCACATTAGCTACATCTGCTGATGGAAAGCCTGTACTTAAATTCTCCAAAATACAGATGAACATACGAAAGCAGTTTTAAAAATGAATTAAAACAATCATAATTCAACATAAGCTTTGGTAATTGTACTTAAATTATAAAACCATGAAAGCAACATTTAAAACACATCTGTAACTGACACGTGTTAAATTAAAAGCTGTTAAAAAGAAAGGATTGGAAATTCAAATTGTCAACTGCTACAGTATTTTGGGAGTGAGCATTTAACTAGGTTTTCAAAAGTATTTGTCAGTTGCAATTATTGTGAGTAAAGAAGAAATATTGAATGGTTTTATTTAAGTCCCAACTGTGCCTACTTTTATCTCAATAAATTAAAGGGACAAATCTTGGGAATGATTGCTAAGAAGGACAAGATTTTTGGGGGAAAATATAATGATTTCCATACTACTTCTTACATTAAGAAACACTTAAGAGTTTAGTGAAAATATGCCCTGAATTCCATATGAGGGCAATACCTTTATTAGATCAATGAAAATAGATGCAAAATAATGTCAAAATAATATATAATGCATACATCAGATAAAATGAGGAACAGAGCAAAGATGTGAGAGAAAGGGGAGGTAATCATAACTTTAAATGTGAGAGGAAATTATAAATATCCATGTTTGTAACTCTAACTGGAGGATTATTTCAAGGTTTGTTTTAAGACTGAGAACATCATTATTCTCAGGAGGAGGTTTAGAACACAGTTACATCCCTTGCATGTTAGAAATCCAAAATATAGTACACAAATCAATTAATGGCAAATATAACTTCTAGCACTGTAATGTAAAAACATCTCCATTTATTTTATTTTAAATGATGTACACACAAATCTTCATGATGATGTGTCATCACTGAATAACAAAGGTTGTAACAAGAAAAGGCATATTATATACATTAATTAAGGAAAACTAAATATATCTGCAGTCTTATGGGAACAGACAAATGTTTCTGTGATTTCTCATTTTTCTATTTAAAGGATGAATACACACATAGACAGACACACAGAGAGAAACACATTGGCAATAGGTTATCTACTCAATTAGTAAAGTCCTCTGGAAAGAATATTAACCAGACTAAATTCTTTTAATTTCTGTTAGTGGGAAAACAAACAACAATAATCAATTAAATTCTTTCCAATATTCATAAATGAATTAATTAATTTTAGAACCCAACAATCTTCAATAATTCCTGGCAGTTAAGAATATTAGTAAAACATCCAAAGGATATCAGAATTCAACAATATTACAATCATACTATTTTACTAAGAAAACTACTAACAAATCAAAGATAGTGTTATACTAAGCCATGCTTAAACACTCGCCCCAAAAATTTTTCTTAACTACCTTCAGGAAAACCGCAAGAGAGGGGATAACTTCCTATTCTACAAAATAGTTGCCATCAATGACAAATGCTATCCTTAGACATCAGTCTTCTTCAACCTCCTAAAAGTGGAAATTCACAAGCAACTTTTCTTGGTGATACACATAGAACTGATTGGAGAAGCCAGTCTTGCAAATACACCAAGGCCCATAGAGCTTATATGACTTGTTTCAATTTATTTTAAATGTTGAAACAGGCCAGTATTATTATCCCTGTTGTGTGGAAATAATTGTTTGCCTAAAGCTGCACAGTGAGTTAGTCACAGTGATGGCACTTAAAAACTTTGATTGTATCTCAAAATATTGCCCATTCTACTAAATCAGACACATTTTGATATCTTATTCAGATTGATCTGCAAGGAGTAAGATTAGCAAGATAGGTGTTAGGTTTCCAGGTTGTTATGTATGTAGAAATATAAGTACACATATACACACACAACTATCTCACTTTGAGGCCAGAAAAGCACAATACCAAGTATCTATTAATTCAGAATCTGGGAGAAAGAAATCTCAAATTTAAACTCTTGGGAATATATATAAAATTCCCAGGCATCTTTGCAGTGGGTCATCAACTATTGTGTGTGTGAGACTTCATTATTGTCTGCAATAAAGATTCTTCTTGTGGCAAGCCATGTGTGAGTTTACTGCCAAGTCAAGCCAATAACTATGATAAGGGTAATATGTCAGGAGACAGATGATTTATTGCTGCATTCATATCAGCTTGATTGCTAATCTTATGCTTATTGCTATTGGATGAGAGACTATTAACTCCTCCCTTCCTTCTATGTATATGTTAGAAACTCTGAAATAGTGGCTTGCAAAATTTGCAAGCAGGTATTCAAAATGATACAAATCTGGCTTGTTGGGAAATGAGATTGTCTCAGTCCCAAAGACTGAGTCCAGACCAACCAAAGCTCAGACATGAATTCTTCTTCATTATTGAACACTAGCAATTTCACACCTGAATTTGGCAGTAAATCAACAATAGCAATAGCACTTAGTTATATATCACTTCATAGTCCATTACAGCCCTCTCTAGGCAGTTTACAGAGTCAGCATTTTGCCCCCAACAATCTGGCTCCTCATTTTACCAACCTCGGAAGGATGGAAGATTGAGTCAACCTGAGCTGGTCAGAATAGAACTCCTGCAATACTGCATTCTAACCATTGCACCACCACAGCTCTTATAATGATAGTGTCAGCAATGTCCTGGCACTTTCTCCTGAGCATAACACTTAGCTTGATTTGGCAAAAATCTCATAGTCACAGCTCAGATACATTAAAACTTTTATTAAAGAAGAGAAAGAACTCCCACACAATACTTGTTTGCTCTGTGCAGTGCAAAGATGTTAGTGACTAGGAGGATTCTCCCAGAGGCAATTGCATCAAAATACATATTGGTTTATTGATAGAGACAGATAAAGAAGTCTAAAAGAGGGAAGATTTACAATCTGACTTTATAGACTTATACAAATTATCTTTTAATTCATTGATTATATTAATAAGCATTTGATTGGCTATAGAACCATTAAGCAATTCAATAGAAGATACAATCACTTAGGGTTGATAAGGCTAGTACATATGCATTTTCAATCTTGGGTCTATTATATATACCCAAAAATTTAAACAGGAGTATATACCTATTAATCCCTGTATGTATACATTTTTGCTAGTATAGGCTTAAGGTAAAAGATAAAGGTTCCCCTCGCACATATGTGCTAGTCGTTCCTGACTCTAGGGGGCGATGCTCATCTCCATTTCAAAGAGCCAGTGCTATCCGAAGACGTCTCCATGGTTATGTGGCCAGCATGACTGAACTCCAAAGGCGTGTGGAACACTGTTACCTTCCCACCAAAGGTGGTCCCTTTTTTTCTACTTGTATTTTTTACGTGCTTTTGAACTGCTAAATTGGCAGAATCTAGGACACGTAATGGGAGCTCACCCCATTACGCAGCAGTAGGAATTTGAACCGCTGAACTGCCAACCTTTTGATTGACAAGCTCAGCGTCTTAGCCACTGAGCCACCGCAGCCATTAGTATAGGCTTATAGGACAATAAAAATAACTAAATGTTAAGCTACAGATTAATATGTTATCATGCTTATCAAGATCTGACCCAGTGGAGCAGAGTGATTTGTAACCCTACGGAAAGTTATAACGCATTTTTCTTCTCAAACTAGGTTGTTATAGGGTTTTTTAAAATTGCTATTGTAGATGTTTTTCTTCTTTTTAAATTATTTATTATTGTGCACTCTATCTAGAGGTATTCTTGTAACTGGTGTTTACAAGTTCATTAAATAAATAAGTAAATAAACAAACAGACTCCCAAAAATGTTGTGTAAGAACTATTTGAGCCTTGGAACACCAGTCTGATATCTCCTCCTGGGAGATGAGTGAGTCATATATTCCTATATTGGTTCTTGCTACCATAATTTAACATAATTTAACATGATGGTTATAACTGCAACTGATACAACTATACTGGTATCCCACATTAGCTGTAGAGATCTTTGCATGGGATATGAAAAAAAGGTTCTTCTTCCCTAATCCTAATCCTATCTTGATGCTCTAGATAGAGAGCATCAAAATGCTTCTTTCCATACCCACAGGACAAGCTTTTTCACCAAACTAACTGCTCATATGGTTTATCTATCACAGTGTTTCTCAACCGTGGCCACTGGAAGATGTGTGAACTTCAACTCCCAGAATTCCCCAGCCAGCAGAGCCAGCAGAGCTGGCTGGGGAATTCTGGGAGTTGAAGTCCACACATCGT
>JANHFM010003858.1:6734-19293 GCA_032468115.1 Grayia smithii
TGGTATGCTTTGGAAGAGGGGTAGTCTTTTACGGTGAGTATATCCCAAACTCTTTATTTTAACTGGAAAAGTTGGGGATCGTCTTATACGCCCAGTCGTCTTATACGCCGTAGTTCAAAAGAAATAAGTAAAGTTTTATATGATTCTGTTTTTTTCTGAAAGAAACATAAAATAAAAAAGGTTTAATGTTCTCAGGCATTCCTTAAAAATAATTTTTTGTTCAGTTTTAGGGTAACCAAACTAAATTACTAAATATTAAATGTTTTTAATATAGATTATAGTGGTTAAGGTTTATAATGGTTATAGACACTGATGTGCTGCAAAATTGTATTTAATATTTCATCAATAATCAAATGTGTAACTTTGTGAAAAAAGCAATTTAATTAACCACTGCTAATCATTTATTAATATGACAACAATTTAAGAACTTAATCAAAGAGGCTTTTAAAATTAATCTCTTGTACTGAAAACCAAAGAGATAATTTTTGTTCAGATTATTACATATGATTTTAATTCATATTTAGGATGAAAATGTCCAACTATAAGAATTATGCTTTAACTCTTTGTGTTAGCCATTTCTGATTAATTATATTCATAGCAGTTAAAAAGCTATGAAAAAACAGGCTGAAAGAAAAAGAAAAACATTTAAATTCCAGTTTATTTTCTGCATCTTCTCATCTCATTTGTATTAATGGTTTTATATTAGAGGCATGTCTGTCAAAGAATTATTTGCTAACTAGCTCACCATTTTCACCCTAATACTTGCAATGTAGTTTTTGCCCTGGAAATGAAGCTTTTTTTCATCACTCAATAATATTATCATGTCATATCATTCTGTAATATCTGGACTGGCCCATCAGTTTAGATTAAAATAAGAAACAAAGCAAAGCCAGGAAATTGTTCAAAGAACCTACAAAGAACTGAAAATCCATCAAAAGTTATTGAGAACAAATTGAGAAGATGTTAAACTGACAGAGCAGGGAGAGTAGGAACTTCTGCTAAAGCTGAGAATAACCTGATGCAGCCTTCCTCACTTTGTGTGGCATGTTGCACCTGCCAAACCCAAAATAATTATCTTTCAGATAATTATTAAAATTACATGTAGATGTGGGGCAGAGAAAAAAGAAAAAAAGGAAAAAAACATTTTAAATAGGAATAAAATTGTTGAAACCAGTGCCAAAGGGTTATATTATCTTTATGGGACATGGTTGGAATGTTGAGTATATTGTATGACCATTGTTCTAAAATGGCTGCTATGGGATTGGATTATTCATAAAACAGCTACTGTGGTAAGCACAGCCAGCCCAAACGCATGCACATACCAGAATGCAAATTAGTAATAATGCTTCCTGCATCCTTCCTATGTTTTCTCTAGGCATAAAGAGATGGCGGCAACTTGGATTCCTTTGTCCAATCACTCTTTTGAACATGTAATGAGGCAAGTGTTCCCCTATTACTTCACCCACAATCAGAATACTATCTAGGGTTAAAAAAAAAAAATCTTTAGAACTATTGCTAGATACTGTTCAGGCAATTTATTTTTCTGCTGATAGGTGACAAAGATTGGGAGGAGGGAGGATGATAGAAACTCCATTAACTACTATCATGGACTACCAGTGTTATAATGTGTTCAATTAGGAGCACTGATTGGCCTTTTGCCAAGGTACTGCCAATAGAATGGTAGACTCTGGGAGCAGTGCTTTTTATACCAAGATACATTCTCTCAACTCAAGGATAAGAAAACAAGCAAATTACTGCAAATTCAAGGCAGTGCCCTATGATCTCCTGGCAATTTCAACTTGGATGAAACCCTGAGGACTGAATAATAGTATAGCTTTATAGTGTCCTGACTCCTGATCCAGGAAAAGCTGCAATTGGTACACCAGACATAATTGTGTAAAGACTCACTAGGGCTTAGCTTTCATATGCTGCTCATGCAGAAGCTATAAACCAAGATGTCTTCCAAACTGGGAGCCAACTCTTTCCAGGGGAAGATAACCTACCCCAACTTCAGAACTGAATATTATAAAGCAATCACAGCTGAAGCCATGCAAGGATATATTGCTAAGATACAATTCTGAAAAGCTTTAGCTCTCATCAGCTTTTGTTGTCAGCCATTCATTTCAATGAGTAACTTCTGGATTTCCAATTCCAGTGTCTCCATTTTCAGGAACTGGTTCCTAGTTCAAAGTCCAATTCAGTCAGGCAATCTGTGATCTGTATCAATTTATTTAGGGATAATATTTGGTTTTTTTAAAATGCCCAATTAATCAGCTTTGTGCTCTTCTAAAGATGATGTGAATCTGGTCAAATCCCAAAACACAGCAAGGAGATTCTGGGATATTACTGTTGTGATAGAGAGCAACCTCACTATCAAATCTTAAAATTCCATCTGCATACCCCTCATTTCAAGAAAATAATTAGAAAAATGTGTTTAATTGAATTGATAAATAAATGCAGGATAAATAAAACTGCTGCTTTATTTAATGATCATTCATTCCATGAGTGAAGTTATGATAGTACTGAATGAGGGAACGTATGACCATTCCTGAATTGGTACAGACATCTAGCATCCCCATGGTCATGTGATTGTGATTTGGATGCTTAGTAACCAGAATGCAATTACAACTAAATGGCAATCACATGACATCATATCTAACAAACATGTGGCAAGGCACTTGGAACTGCCAAAATTCCCGTTGTATGTCAGCATGGTCATCTGACATTATGTTTTACAACTATGTTGCTTAGCAACAGGCTTACAGGTCCTAATTACTGTAGTTAAGCAAGGATTACACGTACATCTATCTCTCTGCTTTCAGGGTATAAAAGTACATACATTTTTTTTATCAATATGCCCAATTTTGCCATGAAGTCAACTAGAAATTGCAAAAGACCCAACAGCTGTCATTAAATGTCCTTCATGAAAAAAAAAAATTTAAATAACACTCAACTAAACAATGCTCAGAATTCTCCTACTGAAATGGAAACTTGAAAATGTTACTTTTGGCCAGCTTTTGCTCACTCAACATGATCGTGAGACTTCCGTGTATGTATGGCTGTGCAGAGTTTCAGTGCAGCACTTTAACAGATTCACATACAACAGGAGTGCAAAATCGTAAAGTCTTTCTCTACATCTGAAAACATTCTACTGCTTCTTCACATTGCATTAACTTTGAGAATTCTGTGCACATGCAAAGGCATTTTTTTAGTCTCTTTGGTTAGTTTCTCGAAATGTTGAAAAAGGCCTTGAGGAACAACCTTGATGGGCACCTTGCTAAGGTAAATTACAACAGCCGTACACACAACATATATCTTTCCAAGGAAAATAGACTCAGCTAAAAGGTTTGGAAATGTCTTGCGTTCAATCTATCAGACTACACAGACTCAAGGGTCTTAATTCTTCCCTGAACCAGCTGCATTTTATGTCTCAAGTCCTGTTGTCACAATAACAGAAGGAAACATCCTTTTAAATCATGGTAAGTACAGGGCTCCATTTAGTATACGAACACCTATTCTTCTGCAGGTAAAATAAGAAGAAAGTTTAATTACTCTTAAATGCAATTTCTCTCTCACAGTTGTTCTTAACACTCACACTTAGTATTACACAAGACTATCAGCTGATATCTTTAGAGCCGAATGCTTGCAAGTGTAACAACAGCTGTGACAGTAACTGCTTTATAATCACAATTAGGCAGCCATGTCAGTTTCATACCTCTAATTTATCTCACAAGTATTTAGAATAGATACATAAAAATGAGTGATCAGTAAAGAATTGCAATGTATTTTATATCACTAAATGGAAATGCTTTTTCTAAATACTGTATGTGATGGATATTCAGTGGGTTTTTTGCAAATCAGAACACTCAGCTGGAAATAAACATTGGAGATTTTTGTACACAAGCAATATTATTATTGTATAAGCACTGTATATCTAATATAATTAAAAATACTTTGCAGGAATGATAGAACAAATCTGTTATAGCAGAAGTAACAAGTCAGACTTTTCCTCCATTCCACTTGAGCCAAGCAAAAGTCAAATGTCAGCTTTTGCTTATTTCTAATAAGCAATCTTTATAAGATGTTAAACAGGGGAAACAAAATTGGGAATCCTAGTGGATATAACCAAGACCTAGATTATGAATTATAAATCTTTAAAGATGAATTGATGATGTAGAAAACTATATTAGAATATCAGAAATCCGAATACTTCATTAGTAACTTTTATTTCACCTGAGAGACACTCAGGGAACATCATACACATTCTGCAATTTGTCTATGGGGAGGGAATAAAGCGTGCATTATGGTATCATGGTACAAGTCTACTCCTTATGGATTTGTGCTTGTGACATTGTAGAACATATATGAAAAAGCAGAGTTTTTGTGCTATGCTGTCACAATGCACCCTTCATCATTTTGGAATGATTTTGATAATGAAAGGACACCTAGATACGTCATATTTTTATATAGGAAACACATTAAGATATGTGGATATGAAAATGACAGCTCTACCCTATGCTTTCTCGTAGAAAAGCTTTCACCAAATGCAACTTTCACAACACCGCATGATTAATTACATATACTATAATTTGTTATTCTATTTATGGAGCAAAAGGCTTGTCTTTTTTTAATTAATTACTTGATACATAAACTGAAAAGAACCATGTACAATGTATCGTTGTACAATAGTATCAAGTATTTGCTATACCTAAAAAAGAATCTTGAATTGTTTTCCAAATTATTAGGAACACATGCATGATTGTTCAGACGGCCCAAATGCTTAGCTTACAAAAGAAAGACCTCATCTGGTATCACTTCTCTGAGATCTAAGAAAGAAGGAAATACGGACATAGAAACAGATTCTGTGTCTTTATCTATCAAAATGCAAAAGAGAAAAATTGGTGTTCACAAACACTTGCATTAATTCCCCTTCACAAAAGAAAACCAAGAGAATTACCATTAGTATATCATATATTTGAAACCTCAACATAAGACACGGCAGGAAGAGATCAAGTGGGAAAGAAGCCTTGAGTCTCTAAGGAAACTTATCTGTTTATTTCCAAAGGAAGGCAAGCAGTCTGGAGAAATTCCTGTACTATAGGTAGAACACAATAAGGTAATCAACTCAATAATATTTATCAAGAAAAAGGCAACTGAAATTCAGTAATATTGATACTTCAATAACTTAGACTCATATCATTAAGAAAAAGCTACAACCTGCAGGCAATATGCTATGCAGGCTATATTCCAGTGTTGGCGAACCTTTTCGGTACCAAGTGCCAAAACCGGAGCGTGCACATGCATTCCTGAAATCAGAAGAGCAACCGCATGGTGTACATGCATGCACTGGGAAGATGATCTTCCGGTTTCCGGCACGTGCATGCACACTGGGCGGCTGCTCTTCCAGTTTCTGATGCTCCCATGCATGTGAAGACCAGCTGGCTTCCAGAACCCGGAAGAGCAACAGGAAACGGCACACATGTCTGGAGAGATGGCTCTGCATGCCATTACCGGCACACGTGCCATTGGTTCGCCGTCACAGCTGTATTCCATTAAGTAAAATAAACTGCACTAACTTAAAATATAATGTTAACTGTATTTAAAATTGCTCACCATTGCTCATCCAAGAAGAATTTGCCATCTTATAGAATAATCACTAACATAGCTTCTTGTAAGTATGAACTAGGTCCAGAAATTCAATGCAACAAAATTGAAAATTTTCATCTGAATATCTATAATAAAGTAATATTTTTCAACTGCACATGACTAGACTGTACAAAGTAGGTTAATTGACTATTAGACAGTTTAAACTAAATAAACGGAGACCTTGCTAATGGTGACTCATGTCTTAGTCATCTCCCACTGCAATATGCTCTACATGGGGCTGTTCTCTCTACATTTCAAAGCTATGTCAGATCCAGAATGTAACAGTTTGTGCAATTTTATTATGTCTCTTGATGCATTTATATAACATTGCTGCTCTGTCATGTGTGTTGGCTCTCAGTACGCTTTTAAATCTAATTCAAGGTGTTACTATCTTGTTACTATCTATAAATGCCCATATGGCATAGGATCAGGTTCTTTGCAGAAACAGGTGTTTCCACCTGTTTCCCATTATCTTTGTTGCCCTACCAGCTCTAGCAGGACATGCTTCAGGTCCTCTACATCAAACAATATTGAACCCAGGATTGTGGCTTATGTATAGTTGCATCTGCATCCACCCCCCTGGATGACCTTGACCTTGTTAACCTTTTGTGGATTGGGGACAGGGGTGGGTCTACTTACCTTTACTACGGTTCTCTTCATGCATGCGCTTGGCGTGTGATCGGCGTGCGCGCTCGCTTCGCTTGCCCGCACCCCGAACGCACGCTCC
Organism: Grayia smithii; assembly: GCA_032468115.1. Taxonomy (NCBI): domain Eukaryota; kingdom Metazoa; phylum Chordata; class Lepidosauria; order Squamata; family Grayiidae; genus Grayia; species Grayia smithii. The sequence continues at coordinate 13,108 of JANHFM010003858.1, forward strand.
GCACATGCGCATTTACTACTCTACTTGAAAAAAACCTCGAAACAAGCACTCTGTGCATGCGCAGAGCAGAAAACCGTAAGTACGGGCGCGCGGGTGGGCCCAGCTCCCAGCTGCGGAGAACCGGTTCGGTGACGTCACACTGTCACCACTACCAGATTGCGCTAACTAGGCCGAACCGGGAGCAACCCATCACTGATTGGGGGATCTGCCTTAGGGAGGATGACAGTAGACTAACAAAACTAATAAAAACTAATACTTTGAATGAAAAACTAAGAAAAAAATAAAGCAAAAAGAGCAAAAACAAAAATGCAGAAATTAAAGCAAAGAAAAATATTGAATTATTTTTGCTATTACTGTTTAACTATTTTTATTTCCATTTAACATTTTACTAAATGATATCACTTGACAACTATTATTGTAAAAGTTTAATTTGATGAAAAATATTTATCTTTCATTGAAATTAATTCTTCTTCTTTTCTTTTTTATTATCAAAATAGCCTGCCTTTTCTCTTGGCTCTTTTTTTTAAGTAAAGTATTACGTTTATAAAATAGCTTATCATAAAAGCTTTCTTTGCATCCTTGCATTCCTAAATTGTTCCCATTTTAAAATAATTTTCCAAAAAGATCTACTATTTCCTTTTTATAGTCCTTCACCTTTCCATAGCAATATTTCATTTAGTCTCTATCTGAAAGTAGTAGCTTTCATTTTTATAAACCAAACTCATGAAGTTATGATCAGAAAAATATTTAGAAAAATATCTACTTTAGCTATCTGTGTAGCTAAATTATCTGAAATCCAGATATTATTTCTAAAAAAGTTCTATGTCTTTCTGAGAAGTAAGAATATTTTTTAGAATTTCTGTCTCCATGCTTCCACTAATTGTAAATTAACCATTATCTATAAAAAAAAGACATTTTTTAATTTAATTTGAGGGTTTTGATATTTTTCTCAGATGTTCTGACTAGCTATGGGGAAATCATCTCATTCCCGTTCCCTATCAAACACCAATTTTCATAAGAAAAAGTATTAATTTCTCCATAAGTCACTTTTAAAATGTTGCTTTATCCTCATTTGGGGCACAAATTTTCAAAAGCATAGTCTTATCATTCAACTTCAATCCAACAAATTACCATGCTCATCACTCAATAAAAGTTCTGCCTTTAGTTGAGGATTAATATACCAAACAACCAGGGGTGGGTTCTACTTACCTTTACTACCGGTTCTCTTCATGCGCGCGCTTTGCGTGTTCGCTGCACATGCTTGCTTCGCTCATGCACGCGTGCACCAAGTGCGTGCTGCACGCATGCGCAGTAACTAATCTACCTGAAAAAAAACCTCAAAACAACCAGTTCGGTGATGTCACACCGTCACCGCTACCGGATTGTGCAAACCGGGCCAAACCAGGAGCAACCCACCACTGGAAACAACTCAATTTCTTAAGAAAAGAAATTGTTAATTTTTTGTAAGGTTCTGAAGATCTGGATATACCTCCAGGCTTTTGGGCTAGGACAGTCAGGCAAACTCTGTGGGTGCTGTGTCTTTGTTTGGGGGTTACTATTTAACAGGGGAATAATGACTTTACACTATTATGACAGTTTTAATCTTTCTACGCCACTCAGAGTCGTCGTTTTGAAATGGGCAACTCTATAAATCATATAAATAAATTTTTAAAAAATCTTAAATTCACATTGTTAAAAAAACAATAAATGCATATAAGTATGTATACAAAGTAAGATAGACTATAGAAATGAAATAGCATGGTTAAGCATTACCTTGAAACTTTTTAAACAAGTTAATCAGCATCTCCTGTATTTTCCTCTCAGTTTGCTACTGCAAATACATCATTAATATACTATTTTAAATGTGATATTTGGAGGATAGTTTTACCTAGTGCTTCTTAACAAGAGTTCAAACTGTTTGAAAAATAAACTGGATTACACATTTGCCCTATCTGTGTAGTATGTATAAAATGCTATTAGAGATGGCATATATTGTAAATCAATGGCAAAACCAAGGTTACTTCTTCCACAGTTTCTTGGAGAAGGAAAATATGTATCTTTTGCTGTAATAGTTTTTGGAAGTTATTCCACAAAACTTTCAGACAGCTACTTGTCTAGCCATTTGCAACAAGAATTGCCTTTGAGAGACTAAATGAGGAGGCTTAAATTGTTCTTAGTCTACAATTATGTAAATGACCGAAGCAGCAGAAGCACAAAGAAGAGCACAAAAATATTTGTTATCTGGTATCTTTTACAACTAATGGAGAGCCCCAAAATTGAAGGGGAATATCTGGCATTTGAAGCTTTTCATTACAAGTATTACTTCTTCAAATTAAAGGCAATGAAAGAAAAGCAGGGCAATGCTCCACAGCAGATTCACTATCTCATTACCACCATTTCCAACCATTCTCTTGCTTTCCACAATTTCATCCACTGTTATTCTACTCCAAGGAAATGAATGATGCGTCACCACCATCACCCTATTCAAAAGATAATTTCTTGAGAAATAAACTTCAATATGTAAAGGATGAGTATCTATAGTGAAGAATCTCTTCCAGGGGTGAAATCTACTTACCTTCCCTACTGGTTCGGAAGTGCGTGCTCCAATAAAAGATTTGCCCTTTAATCTGGCTTCCTCATGATTTGATTTCTACAAACCTTCCCCACCATTTGAGTTCACCTGGCTGTACGGACCATATCTTTCTGATGTTGTAAAGCAGGGTGTCAAACTGGCGGCCTGAGGGCCAAATGCATCACACGCTGCCCACGCCCACCCCAGCTCTGCAAAAGGAAAAATGTCACGAAACATCATGTGACGCAACGTGACACGGAAAGTTTGACACCCATGCTCTAAAGGAAAGGAAAGCTGAAGTAAAATAATAAGTACAGCTGCAATTTTTGCATTATGATTCATTTAAGAACCAGATCACTGGAACCAATTGCAGTTACTAAACAAGGACTACCTGTATCTGTTTTAAAAATGATGCCCTATAATTTATCCTATGATATGTATAAAGTGTAGTGTGGGTTAATACAATTTGTAGATTGTATCTCACACTTCATCAAAGGGTATGGATTTTCCTTCTTAAAAGTTGAATATGCCTTATTCTTTATATAAATAAGATCACTTCTATTTTCTATTTTTCTGTCCTGTTTGGGAACAAATATAAGAGCATCCCAAATGAACACACAAAGCAAATGTGTTTTCAGTGGTACCACAGTTAGGCCGGAAAGAAAAAGCACTGCTGATTGAAAAGGTGACAAAGGATATGGAGGTTACAGTTCTTTCTCTGTAGATTTTAACTAAGATCAACATCTTTATTATTATAGTAGAATGAGCAAAAGACCATTTGTTTTAGAATAGTAGAATCAGAAAGCAAATATTTGAACCAAAATTAAGAACAGAATTATCTATTCAATAAATGTCTTTAAATCCTTGGATTATACTGGACCTAAACTCTGCAAAAGCGCAAGTTTTGAATTTTAAACAAGGATTATAATATATTAGAGACACAGCAGCATAACCGTCTGGGCTTCCCATAGGATTTTGCTTGTTAATAAGCTAATTTATAAGGTCACCAAAGTTCCAGTTTTCTATACAGAAACATTTTCACTGACAAGTGTAACTGTGTCACATATTCCCAAGAGAATGAAGCTGAAGAATTTTGCTCACCCAAACTTCAGCCACTTAAATAGTCACAGGAAAGAATTTGAGATTATGACATCAGAATATTAGACAATTAGCATAATATATTTACTTGTTCTCATAATATAATTGGAACTTCAGAGGGTAGTTGGTGTTTTTTTCTATCACTTATGAAATCCTGATAGTGCAGACTTAAACTGTAATAATAAGTGTTTCTGTTCTTTCTCTTGTGGTTTAATTCCCCGGGGAAGATTCTGTCAGGTTTAGTCCTTCTGAATAAACAAACATCATCAACGGACTAATGTATTATATGGAAAAGAAACCTCCCAATGTTACCTGAACCTCTTGCTAAAGTCTTTAATCAATAGCTTTCTTTTTTCCTTTAAGCAGTGATCTGACTCTATTCTACCAAAGTGTGAAGTGTGAAGCTAGGCCATGATGTAGTGATGATCAAAAACATAATTCAGCTCTCATTTCAGCATGGGTTTGTCAGGTGTACTTCATTAATTGATTATTACCTCAAGGAGGTTGTTACAACAAGCAATATAGATTTAATACTGTCTTCCTTACAGTGATAAAAATTGCTGATTAATGTATATATATATATATTTAAGCACTAAAGCAACTATGGTATAGAGATGCTGCTAACTTAATTCTAGTTATATTTTTCATATGATTTCAGTGACACAAATGAACATAGGCAGTCCCTAGGTGACTGAAATGTTCAAGCCTGGTAAACCCTGTATAAATCCATTTTCATGCACATTGGATCACACACCATGCTAATGTACTCAAATTATGACAGTCATTTTTAGATCCCCTTGCATAATGTCAGAATTATGCAAGAGAAGTTTTATATAATCCAGGGTCAATTTAAGATTATAATCATTGATGACATGCACAGTTTCTGGACTTTTGGAACCCAAATATGGCACTTCTGGTTTATGTACATAAATATCATAATTTAACTATATATATATATTAATTAGCAATATTTTCAATGACTGTGGATTTTGAACATAGAAAAATGAGTTGCTCAGTTCCAAAACTGAACTCATATTGTAGTGTTTTTGCACAGTCAAACTAGATCACATCATTATTTTTTTATTCTCTAGGAACCTGACATAGAGAAAGTTTATAAATACAATTATGAAATGGATATTGACTTGATTATTTTTTTCAGGGTTCATTTCTATAGTTTTACCTTTATCAATCCATAAAATTGAATAATTGATATTGCACTCTAATATGCTTACTAGATGCTTCTAGAAATTCCAAGGTGCATTTTTAAAACACCATATATAAAAAAGTGAACTCTGACAAAGCCTCACTCAAACCTTGTAATATTATTTGCTATTTCAAGCACTTTAAATCTTTAGACAATATTTAGTATTTAGAAATTGGATTATTATTTTTATCTTGCTAAATAGTGTTCCAAAAGAAGATTATAGCTGTGCATAATTTTTTGATATTCCATTCCCTAGATAACCAGCGTACTTTATTGATAGATCTAAAACCATCACATTCAAAAGAATTCACTAGTTCTTGAAATTTGAATTTTGTATGGAATACTAACTCTGTGCAGACAGCCCTCATTAAGGTTTTATCAGCTTGACACTTTCCATGGATCAGAAATAACCTCCTGCTGTATCCATTAGGGCAAAAATAGTAAAGGTTCAATTTGGCAAGATTGTGTCTACGGAGTGTAAACAGATAAAGAACTGAATTTTGGCTGGATTATTCTATGTCATTCTTGGGCTGGTTTTGTTTTTAAACCTGGGCCCTGATGACACATATGAGCCTTTTTCTGTTATGTTAACTGTGATGTTTGTTATTGTCATTGTGGGTTATCTCAGCTGTTATTTATGTTATTTATAATTTTATTATACTGTTCTTATTCTGTTTTTGTTAGGTGATCTTAAAATGGATGGCCATCAGAATAAATATAAATAAATACTGTGCTTTGTTAACACCTGCTCCTTTCTCTAGGCCCAACATCTATCCTTGTCTCCTTTGCTATTGTATACCTTCTAATAAAGCAAACACTGCTTTAAAAATACTTTTTCATGCAAATTTCAGTAATAAGCTTGTAACTTGATACCATACTTCAGAAGATAAATCTCTGCAGATAAGTCACCAAATTTAAATTGTCCTTGTGTTTTTTAACTCTCAGGAAAGGCATTTTCTTTCTTTTGGTTTTGCTCCTATCCTTTGTTTCAGGTTAGGTCAAGGAAGTCAATAAAGCAGTGTTTCTCAACCTTGGTGCCTTTAAGATGGGTGGACTTCAATTCCCAGAATCCCCCAGCCGGCAAAGCTGGCTGCGGAATTCTAGGAGTTGAAGTCCACCCATCTTAAAGTCACCAAGGTTGAGAAACACTGCAATAAAGGAATCACTGCTGCATGCACCATTTTAGATACTTTAGAACTTGATTATTAATTTTTTTCACTAGTGCCATATGCAAAAAGTTCCTTGGTGGCTCACCTAATTAGTGCTCTGAACTAACTGTTCAGTTAGTTCCAGATGCCAGCAATTAGTGTTG
>JANHFM010003858.1:23710-37948 GCA_032468115.1 Grayia smithii
AGTTGTTCAACCTCCCGTCTGTATGCGGATTCATCATTGTCTCGGATGAGACCGATCACTGTTGTGTCATCTGCAAATTGCCTCTCAGGAACTCCTAAACTATAATAAAAACACAACAATCTCTCCTTCCCATAATTCCATGACTGTAATCTCAGACTACGTCTAAGACTGCCAGCAACTAAATCTGACTTGTTGCCCACAACTTACTGATTAGTATATGTTACAGTAATGGCAAGAGACATGATTTATTTCCTATTTTTCTGTTACTAGATTTGAAAATTAGAACAGTATTTTAGATATGTATTAAGAAATGGTACATGACATTTTAATACTGAATTTGGGTAAGTTATTCACTTTCAGATTAATTAAAATATCAACTAGGTTTAGAAGACTGCAAACAAACAGTCCTTGTTTAGGGACAATTGGGATGCAATTCTGTTGCTAAGTGAGAAATCTTGTGATTGTAATGGTGCTTTCCAGCTTGAAACTGACAAGGCTAATCAGTTTCACATCTTGGGTGTTTGTTTGCCTCCTAACTATTCACCAGCCCTTTGGAATGCTCACCCAGCAGTAGGATAATTAGCAAGAAGGGAAATGTTTGTATTTATATTCAACAGAGAAGGGATTACAAGAGAGTAAGCAGGCACACAACTGGGAGGATCTAAGACAGACCTATCAAACTGGCAGCCTGTGAGCCAGATGTGTCATGCACAGCTCATGCCACTGCAGCTCTGCAAAGGCAAAAAAACATCACAATACATCATATGTCATGTGACATGATCGAGTTTGACACCTGTGATCTAGAACAATTCACCATAACAGACTCAACACAACGACTCGCCTCAGGACAATTCAATGCAGTATAATTCAGGACAAGTGATTTGTAGCAGGCTTTGCTTTAGATTTGGACCTTCTCAAATTAGAAGTCCTCAAGGTTGGGGTAAGCTGCAATTCTACTTGTCCCTCTCGAGTTATCCCATTGTCCTATGATGAGCTGTCCCACAGTGAATCAGCCATGGCGAAACAGCCAGAGCGAGTCAACTGTGGCAAGCTGTCCCATTCTGCAATTGGGAATGCACATCAAAAGCACTGTGCTTGCAGCAGCAGCCATGCTATGTAAACACCCCATTGTATTCTCCATTGTATGCCCACTTACTCTCTTGTAATCCTTTCCTCCTAAAGCTTTCCACTCTGCAAGGACGATGGAAAGAGGTCAGGCAGGAGAGATTGCCTAAAGACATTTCCTATTTTTTCTCCTCCTTCCCCACAAAACACAGAGATTAGAGAGGAAGGGATTACAAGAGAGTATGCAGGCACACAATGTGGAATATACTTAATTTGTAGCACCCTTTCAACAGCCAGCACCAGTGTATTGCTTTCTACATGCATTACCTATTGTTTCCTTGCTTATTACCTATTGTTTCCTTGCTTATTTTCTTGTAATCCCTTCCTCTCCAATTCTTCTATTCTGCAAGGTGGGGGGGAGGAGGAGAAAAACAACATGTCAGACACAGAACAATGAAGATTGACTGTAATGGTGATCACATGACTGAGGGATTGTAGGAGAAGAGTGGGCAGAGCCTGGGGGCAGAGTCAAAAGAGAGTCTAGAATTATTAAATGTTCACAAACCCTCCAAGTCCAGCTTTCCCCTTCAATTCTGTTAACTCTTATCTAGTGCCAATGTAGTGCTGACTGTTAGTTGATCAGATTCTTGTGTATAGGCTTGAACAATAAATCTTCTGAATTGAAACTTATGTGTGATCCTGATTCTTCACACCTGACAGGGAAAACAGCCTCCCCAAGCTCCAGAGGCTCTCTGGAGGCTGGAAACAGATCCGTTTTCAGCCTTCCCAAACTTCCGGTAGGCCTGTTTTTTGCCCTCCCCAAGCCTCCACACGTGCCCTCCACTTACCTGCATCCAAAACAGGCCATGTGGGGATTCCTGGGCAGGGCGGGGCCAACCAGGAGTGGGATTTGGGGGTTCTCCAAACTACACAGAATCTTAGCTAGAGGTTCTCCCGAACCCCTGCAAACCCCCAGCAGCCCAGCCCTGCCTCTGCCAGTGAAAATGGAGGTCAGGAGAGCTGTGTGCAGTCCCCATGGGCTCCATTTTTGGCCACGATGGCTTCCTGCAACCTCTGCCAGAGAAAACAGAATTTGGAGGGGGGGGCGCTCCATCTTTTTCTGTGATGGCCTCCTGCAACCCTCTGCCAGTCGTTGCAGCCAAAAGCAGAGCTCACAAGGGCCATGCGCTGTGCTCCTGAGCTCTGTTTTTGCTGGAAGAGCTCGGGAGACCATTTTTGCTGGAAGAGCACTTGGGCCATGCCCATCCTCACCACACGCATGCCAGCCCCCCAAGGTCAAACACAGCCCTGATGCAGCCCTCAATGAAATCAAGTTTGACTTGATTTCACCCCGGAGTTAATGGAATTCAATGGTGGGGCAGAACTTGGAATGTTTGTGGACATGTAACAATTCTAGGCTGAGTCCTTTCTTAATTCCACCCCAGGCTCTGCCTGCTATTCTACAGAAATGCTGTTAAGATCCTAAATGCAGGCATTGGTTGTAAAGTTATTTTTTGCAGCACTGTCAGAACTTTAAAAGGTTGCTGAATAAGGCAATTGGTAAGCCAAGCCTTATATACATTTAAATATATATAATAATGATATTTATTGACATGAATAAAAATTATTTTAAACCAGAATATTTTTATTGTTGTAATTCTGATTTTGTTCATACATCCATTCTATTATTTTTAACAAGATTAATTGAAATGCATGGAAACATTTGATTAATGTTGGCTAGAGTCTTTTTAAAACAGGTCACGTTTAGGAAACCTATCCTCACTCTGAGATCCAATACTATAAAAGTAAATCTAAATTCTCACCGGTAAAGAAATTTCCCAAATCAGTGATTCTATCATTTTATACATTTTTATCAACTCACTCAACTTATTTTTAAATATTCTTTTGGGACCCATTAATGAAATTATCAAGTACATTTACACTTTGTCAAAAGTAAAACTGACTCAATAACACCAGCTTTTCTTTTCATGTTTATGAGACTTATTCAAATTGATAGCTTGCATAATTTGCCTATAATAATATCCCTATATTTTGCAGCCAACAGAAGACATGCAGCCACCCTACCTAAACCTCTGTCAACTTATGCCTAAAGGCATAACTATGAAAAGAAAAAGTAGTTATTCCTTTATTATTATCTTTCATAATATTGCCATTGTCTTTTAAAGTACATTGTTTTAGTTCAACAGTAATTCAGAAAACCAGCACCTCACATTCTTAGTAACTCCTTACCTGAAAGCAATGAAGATAAACTCTGTTCAACAGGGATTCACAGAGGGTATACTATTGTTATTAGTAAGACAGCAATAAGGCAGCTTGGTGATATTTATTAAGATATTATAGTGCTCTCTTTGCTCTGAATAAGGATTTGCTTTGTAGATACAACTCCACCATGCAAAGATAGAATACAAGCTTGATCAGTGTGAGATAGTTAGGGTTCTGCCTTGACATTCCAAATTCTTCAGACAGGTACACTTCAAAAGCTACATTGTGCACTATGTTTAACTGCTAATATTCAGAGTACCTCAAGTTTTGCTTAGTTTAGGTTTTCCTTGCCACATGAATAGATTAAGAGCTATATAATCACTCATTTCATTCCATTTCATTCAGTGGTGGGTTGCTCCCGGTTCAGGCCAGTTCGCACGATCCGGTAGCGGTGACGCTGTGACGTCACCAAACCAGTTCTCCACGACTGGGAGCTGGGCCCACCCACGCGCCTGTATTTTCGGTTCTCTGCCGAACATGTGCTCCGCGCATGCGCAAAATGCTTTTTTTGAGGTTTTTTCCCCCCAAAAAGTTACTGCATATGCACAGAGTGCGTGTTCAGCGCGTGTGTGAGCAAAGCGAGCGCGCGCACACAAATCACGCACAAAGCGTGTGCATCATCAGAACCAGTAGTAAAGGTAAGTAGAACCCACCCGATTCCATTCCATATCTCTGAAAGCCATATATTCTAAAATACTTTTTTTTAAAAATACAACCTGAAATTCCTATGCATTCCTTATTTCATGTTTTCTTCAGCAGCTCCAAAGAATCACACTTTTCATACATTCCCAGATATACAGTGGATAAAGTCTACACATCCGTTACAACGCCAGGTTTTTCAGATGTAAAAAAAATCAGACCAAGTTCTTTCCAGCTTTGATATATAAACCGGACAATTCAACTGAAAACTAAACTGAAATCTTTTAGGGGAAAAATAACAATAAAAGCTTACAATAATGTGGTTATATAAAAGATGCACACCCTTAAATTAATACTTTGTTGAAGCTCACTTTGATTTTATGATAGCATTCAGTCTTCTGAGGTAGGAGCCTATCAGCATGGCATGCCTTGGGATTCACTCTTCCTTGCAAAAGCACTCCAAAACTGTCAGACTCAGTGGTGGGTTGCTCCTGGTTCAGTCCGGTTTTATAGAACTGGTAGTAAAACTGGCGGGAGGCTCCACCCACCTACCCAGACATCATCATCGGAGATCTGCGTATGTGCAGAAGTGTGGGCATGTGAGCATAGCAAGCATGTGCATTCCTGTTGCGAACCGTTAGTAAAGGTAAGTGGAACCCACCCCTGGTCAGACTGTAAGGGCATCTCCTGTGTACAGCCTTCTTCAGCTCACCCCACAGATTTTCAATTGGATTCCAGTCCGGCCTCTCGCTGGGCCATTGCAAAACCTTGATCTTATTCTGCTGAAGCCATTTTTTTTGTTGATTTGGAGGTATGTTATGTTGAAAGGTGAAATTCCTCTTCATCTTTAGCATTTAAGAAGAGGCCTAAAGGTTTTGTGCGAAAATTGACTGATATTTGAAACTGTTCATTATTCCCTCCAACTTGACTAAAGCCACAGTTCCAAATGAAGAAAAGCAGAAAAGCATACTGTTTAGAATTATGGCCAAAAGGTCAGCCTTGATCTCATTGGACTATAACACATTTTTCTAGATGCTTCTGTAAGACTTGATGTAGATTTTTGCAAAATGTAGCTGTGCTTGACATTTTTTGTAAGAAAAGGTTCCATCTTGCCACTCTACCTCATAGCCCACACATATGAAGAATACAGGAGATTGTTGTCACAGTAGTACACAACCAGTACAGCTACAAAGGAAATGGAACTTTGAGTTGTATTAACAGAAGAACATATAGTTTCCAAATCAAGGGAAACAATAGTTCCATTTTAGTCTGCATTAGTAGGATTTTAAACTTTCAAAAGAATTCCAATAGATGGGAACAGAGTCAGTCAGTGAGTCAGAGGATAGGAAGCAAAATTCTGAGGGAAGATGCTGTGGAAGGAGAAAACATGGTTCAGCATATCACTTTGTAAACTTCTGTATGGGAGTCACAAAAGAAGGCCAAGATCTATTTTCTGTAGATCTTGTTGCAGAAGGAAGAATATTAAAGACACAGAAAACAATTGCTAGTTGAATGTTAGGAAAAATGCCCTAACAGTAAAAGCATTTCAATGGTGGAACCAGTTACTTTGCTTAGAGTAGCAGGTTTTAAACCAAAGCTAAACATAATCTGTCAGAGTTGTTTAAACTTGGATTTCTACCCTGAGCAAGAAGTTGGGCTCGATCTAAATGAGATCTTCCAACTCAGTGATTTCTGTATATCAGCACAACTGCTAAACGCAACCAAAGTGAACTTATGTCACTTATGATCTCTCCACTATGTTTATTTCTGAAAGTATGAATATGCATGACAGATTTTTACATGAACATTAAAAACTCAGTCTGTAGGGTAGTGATGATCAAATGCCAGCCCATGGGGCATTTTTCCCATTTTGTACTCTATCTAGAAGCTAAACCATTTAACTTCTAAGAAAGAGGGGGGAAACAATTTTTCTCAAAAATAGGACTGAGACTATACACCTTCTTAAATATCCATTTGGGATTTTGCATGTAATTCTCACTATCAAGAAGTGTAATTGTATCCCCATAAGGCAGAAATTTGGTAATTGTGAAATCCTTCTTTGCAGATAGTATTCATTTCATTAGGGACAAAGTGTCCCTGCATAGGACATCTTGTGCCATTTATTCTTCTTCTGAAATGAATGACTAAAAAGCGTAATCATCTTCAATAACTTATAAACCCACAAACCTGTCCGATTCCAAAAGTTATGCAATGGATATTAGTTCACATCTACTTCTTACAGGAAAATAAAACATTTCTGTACATGAGTTGGTATAACAGAATAATTCTAATAATTTTAATCTCCTACACTGGTCACTGTAATCAATCTTGAACTACAGGATCATTAGCGAGAAATATTAAATAAATAAAAACTAAGGCCAACATTTAAGGTCAGTAAGTGCCCAGGCCTGTTGACAAAACCAGGTCCTCAGGGCCCTTGCAAAAGAATGTCAAAGTGGGGGCCAATCTATGAAGATGATGTTTCACAGGGAGGGAGCCATCATGGAGAAGGCCCTTCTTGGTCCCACCAAAAGAACCTCCTTAGGAGAGGGGACACAGCATTCGCTGCCCCACCCCACCCCGCTTTGGAGGATCAGGTAGATTTGATGGTCCTTCAAATAACCTGTTTCTAAGCCATGTAGGGCTTTGAAGGTGACAACCAGTACCTTGAATTGGACCTGGAAGCAAATTGACAACCAATGCAGCTCCCACAGGAGAGGACACATCTGCACATCTACGCCCACACAAAACCATGTAGATCACATTTTGAACCAATTGAAACTTCTGGATACTTTTCAAGGTCAGCCCCATGCACAGTATATTGCAACAGTCAAGAAGGGTGATAATAGGGCATGGGTGACTGTCAACAGAGATTGTTGGTCCAGGAAAGAGTGTAATTGGGACACAACCCATAGTTGCAGAAAGGCCCTCCTGTCCATGACTTACTCCTCAAGCAGGAGACTTGGGTCTAGGAGAACCCTCAGATTACACACCAGATCTGTCTGGAGAAGTACCACCCCATCCAAAACCAAAGATGTCAATTCTCCATGGGCCAAAGAACCCCAAACCCAGAGTCATTCCGTCTTGCCAGGGTTCAGTTTCAGCCTGTTTTCCTCCATAACCCTTAACTGCCTTGAAGCTCTGCAAGAGAAAGATCACAGCATCACTTAATACACCATGGGCCAAGACATACAGCTAGGTGTGATAAGCAGATTGATTTGTCATCCCATGGCGACAGATTATTTTATGCAGTATCTTCATGTAGAAGTTAAGCAGAAGCAGAGAAACTACCAACCCCTGTGGGACCCTGCAAAGCTGGAGATGAGAGCCGGACCTCTCATTTCCTATCAACTGAGAGCAACCACAGAGGAAGGAAGTGAACCAGGGCAACACACATCCCCCATTCCCAAACACCATTCCCAAGAAATATGCCACAATTGATAGTATCAAAGGCCGTCAAGACTCAAATAGAGCAATTAGCATTTTGACAGTTTGGTTAAATCTTAGCCTGCTTCCATTAATCTGATAATTTTAGATCCAAATCAGGGGTGGGTTCTACTTAACTTTACTATCAGTTCTGATGATGCATATGCTTTGCGCGCGATTGACGCGCGCGCTGAATGCGTGCTCCGTGCATGCGCAGTAACTTTTTTTGCTGCAAAAACTCAAAAAAAAGTGTTCTGCACATGTGCGGAGCACGCGTTTGGCAGAGAACTGTAAGTACAGGCAAGCGGGTGGGCCCAGCTCCCGGTCGCAGAGAACCAGTTTGGTGATGTCACAGCGTTACCGCTACCAGATCGCGCGAACCGGGAGCAACCCACCACTGATCCAAATGATGGAAAATGCTCACATACTAACTGCATTTAGGGGGTTTCTCCACAGCATCAATTATTTTAAGGGCTAGATAAGGTTTACCTAAGAATTACCTAAATCACATAAACATTTTCTTGATGTTTTAAAAATAATGTCAAAGAACTGCTCCAGCAATTTACTTACCTATCGTAATATCTAAAGCATTTTCTAAACCACCTTCTGTACTCTGTCTATGGCTTTCTTAGATGGCAGATTCCAAAAACTCCACTTCTGGAGACTTTGTCCATGCAGTTCAAGCAAGATTTAATCAGCTGAACATCCCCTACTATGTTGTAAAATATACCCTGAATTTTTGGATAATCTCAATCCAGCCACTACTAGAAGTAAAAAAATTTCCAAGTCATGCAGATTAAATTTATACTAATTTATTTTAGCTGTCAGAGACTCTAAGATTACATGTTCATTCATTAAATGTAGGGTTTATTAGCAAGGATCATGCACACGATCAGGAAAAAGACATCTTGAATAAGACATATGAATCAATAGTTGGATTGTAGCACTATTATTATATTACCGTTTTTATTTTAACAACCTATGTTTTGATTCTATTCTGGTTTATGTCTATACAAGGTTTTTATATTTATTAGTGTTTTCTACAAGTATACATCCAATGCAGGTGATCCTCAAATTGCAGCCACATTTAGGACCAGAATTTCAGTTGCTCAGCAATGTGAATGTTAAGTAAGTCATGAGGTGACCCTAATTTTATGATCATTTGTACCATGGTGAGGCACGAGGTAATTAAGCAGATCTTGCTTCTACTAATAATTTTACATCAGAAATTGGCTGGGAAGGTCACAAATCATGGTCATGTGATTGCAGGATGTTGACGCTGTTATAAATGCAAGCCAGTGACCAAGAACCAAAATTGTGATCATGTGACTATGAGGAAGGCACAAAGAGTCATAATTTTGAGGATGGGTTATCAATTTTTTTCAGCATTGTTGTAACTTTGAACTATACGGCCCAAACAATTCCTCTTCAGTCAGTGTGGCCCAGGAAAACCAAAAGATTGGACACCCATGGTCTATATACTTGAATTGGTTTAATTAATTTATGGTGTCTAATAGTTCTTACTGGGAATCAAAAAATGTAGAGGCCAATATTTCAATACCGCCAGCTCCAATTATTTCCAAAGCTTCTGTTCACTAAACCATAGAAAACTAAAAATTCTGCACAATTCAGGGACCATACAGTTATTTCTGTCCACTGGTTAGGAGTGCTCCCTAATTTTCTTTTCCTTAATCTGTTATCCATCTTTCACTAATTTTTAAAGCCCAAAATACTATTAATCACATAAAGATCAAATTTCTTTGATCAGTACAGAAATCCCATTGCAGTACATCCTACTGCACACTGCACTAAACCATAGGAAGCTTATTTAAATTATTTTAAATTCTTTATTAAAGGCAGATTTATAGTTTCTGTTCTTAATCCCCCTTTTCCTGATTAATCCACAAATCAATAGAGATCCCTTACTTTAAAGCTAATTGCACAGTTGAATACAAAAAGCTAATCTTTTTACTACCCTTGCAGAAATACTATTAAAATAAGGCATGTATTACCCATGTGTTTATATTTTTAACTTTCATCTTACTATTATTACCCAATATGTCTCCACAGTACAAATGGTAAACAATATATTGCTGACGTAGTTGGAAAATAAGGACTTTATAACTGAGGTAAGGACAGAATTTTATAAGGCCTTTATCCTGTTGTGTTTTGACATTTTGCAGTTAACATAAAAGATGGATTCAATTTCATTTCCAGTCCTAGACCAATAAAACACAAATACAAAATATAAAATACAGAAACACAAATCTGAGATGATTTAATAATAGAAAGAAGATATCACTCAATTTCTACAAGCCATAGCTATTGGTAAAAACTTGGCAGTCTTTGTAGTGGTCTTGGAGTAGGAAGCTTATAATGTCCAGAACAAATAAGCAGGCATATACAAGAAATGAAGGAATCTGCTAAGCACATTGAGTTGTGCTTGAAATTGTAAGCCGCCCTGAGTCTCCAGAGAAGGGCGGGATATAAGTGGAAATTTAAAAAAAAAAAAAGGAAATCAAGTCATAATTCTGGTTCTTACCAATATTCAGAGAGATGCACAGGGAGCTTTTAACACCTTTCATTAGACCATTACCTGAACATTCAGATTAATTTTATTTTAAAATTCATTCAGGGAGATAAGAACACTAAAATAACAAAATTTTTGCAGAGATTGCATTAGAAGTTTGTAGAACCTGATTATTATTAATGGCAAATTAATTTTGAGCTGTAGAATGTAGAGTATTATAAAAAAAAACTAGAACTCTATATTGTTTTCCTCTTTTTCATTACATAGTACTTTTCCTCCCTTCCCCCTTTTATTTCCTCTTTCATTTCTCTGCATTATTTTATTTAATCTAATTGCTTTGATATGCACATTGAATTTGTGATCTGTAATAAAGTAGTCAAATTGAAACTACAAAGCAGAAAAGTTCAAGTAGAACAAAACAGGATGTTTTTTAAAAGATAAAACAATCAAAAATCTAAATAATAGCTTGAGGAAAATTCAATAATAATTATACCTATATAGAATATGCTATAACTTAATTTTTAAACAACACAGTGAATACTTAACCACATTGAATTATACTGTCCTTTCCTAAGAAGAAGCTATGACTAGCATATTTTGTTAAACTAATGTTTTGTCTCCAGTACCAAAGTGTCTTCCCAGGAACCCAAAGAACTTTTTGACAATAGTTCAAATAATTCAAAGGACTATATTCTGTAGCTTTAAACATCATTAAAGGTTTTAATAAATTTTGTTTGTTTTGATATAAAAACAAACATATTTAATATTTCTTAAAACCTGAAACCACTTATTTTGTATAATAAATGCCTAAAATAGGAAATGCCTACTCTATTTTCCAAGTGATTTATGTATTTTTCATATTTGTTGAAAAAATGATGTTACTTTAATCTGTAAAAGACCCAACTTTATCTGATATGTTCAAAAACATAAGGATTCCAAATAGCCAATGATTCTGATTCAAATAAATGGCACAACATATGGTGAATGTATTACTTTTCAGTTATTTTGGCAAATAATACTCTTTTTGTAGACTCAAAAATGTTTAAAGTATAATTAATTATCTGTAATTAAGAAAACTGTCTTATTTACCACCTATGCTTTCCAACAATAATATTTACCGCCCATTTTAAAATTGGGACCAGTTTTTTAAAAAGTAACCAGTTGGTTACTTTCTCATGGGAGCAGGGATCAAATATTAATTTTTCACAAATATTAATCATCAGATGATTTCGACCACTTAAATGATGGAAGTAAAACCAACTTTCTTTACACTTAAAACCAAGAATGTGTCAAGATTTCAAAGGTGCCAAATACACACTTTCCATGACAGTACATTTTTGTTCCAATATATCTACTATGTATTCCAATAAGGTGCTAGTCCTGAAGAATCTAGATGGAATTACTCCTACTGTAAATGAAATAACATGATCAGAGGACGACACTATATGTAATTCCGGGAAATAACAATATATCCTCTTAGAAACAAGACAAAAAGGATGCTATAAATGTAATACTGCCCAATTCCTATTTTCAAATCTATATTAGATTTGCTCAGTTGTTTGGCCATGAAGACTATAGTAACTACCTATGATTACTCTTTTATTCGTATCTTCTTTTTAACTTGATACATGCTGGTCCTGATAGTTTGTAACTGTAACTGGAGGGATAAGTCATGTTAACTGTAGCAAAACTAAGACAGTCACAAATGCTACTATGTGATTGGTCTCGTTCAAAAGACAACGATGAATCTGCATACAGATGGGAGGTTGAACAACTAGGCTTGTGGTGCAACCAGAACAATCTTGAACTAAATACACTCAAAATCGTAGAAATGGTAATGGATTTTAGAATAAAACCTCCTATACCTCTTACAATACCAGACAACACAGTATCAACAGTAGAGTCCTTCAAGTATCTAGGTTCTATCATATCTCAAGACTTAAAATGGACACCTAACATCAAAAACATCATCAAAAAAGTGCAACAAAGTATGTCTTTCTTGTTTGGTTGCAGAGCCAAACCAGACAGTTATAGAGGTGCAGATGACAGACTTAATAATTTCTCTGTAGAATTGTATCAGCAGCTCCTTGGGCAGTCTGAGCTTTCTGAGTTGGCGCAGAAAAAACATTCTTTGTGCTTTTTTGTTGACTTTTTGATGTTAGGTGCCCATTTTAAGTCTTGACATATGATAGGTCTCTATTGTTGATACTGTGTTGTCTAGTATTGTAAGAGGTTGTAGTATAGGAGGGTTTCTCCTGAAATCTACCATTATTTCTACAGTTTTGAGTGTGTTTAGTTCAAGATTGTTCCGGTCACACCACAAGGCTAGTTGTTCAACCTCCTGTCTGTATGCAGATTACTCGTTGTCTCAAATGAGACAAATCACTATTGTATCACCTCAAACTTCAGTACTTTAACAGAGGGATTTTTTGAGATGCAGTCATTGGTATATAAAGTGAAGAGTAGTGGAGAGAGTACACAGCCCTGGGGGAGCCCTGTGCTAATTGTACAGATATCTGATGTGATTTTGCCTAACTTCACCTGCTAAACACTTAAAGCATTTACTTAGTGGTGAATATTTATCCCCATAATACTGAGAAATTTTCCAATTGGAATCTTTATCTGCATCTACATAATTGCAACTAGTAATTGCATCCTTGCTTTAAAGATTACCAAATGCATTTTATAAAAAAAAAATCTTTTGTGTTTCCTTGAGTAAACAGCTGGAAAAATGTATCATCCTTTTAAATAGTTCAGCAATATCATTATTGGCTCTAGCTATGATTGATCAGTAGTGATACAGACATTTATTTTTAACAGAATAATTTATCCCTTATGATACATATTACCATACGTCAATGCTATTTCCAGTGTTTAATGAATTACTAGAGTCCAGGAAGCAGACATATTTTGTCATTAAGTAGCAGCTGTTTTAACAGATAGCAGTGGCCCTATATTTTTAAGTTTTAAAACAGGATGGCAAAGAAATAGTGTTATTACCTTGTCAAACTTCAGCCACATTTTGTAGTATCTTCATTTATAGTCTAGATCACAATGAGACAGAATGCATGCACCTTATAAAATCTTCCCAGCTGTCTTCCATATATCTGTACATCAATCAGATCAGAAGCTATTCCAGCTCAGAGCAGGGTGAAATTCCCACTAGGATTACAGTGCAGTTACAATACTGTATAGCCATAAGGCAACCTATTTAATAGTGTCAAAATCCCTTCCAAAGGTACCAAGCAACTCTGAGACTTTCATTTCTCAAAGGCCCATTGTCAGAGATCAAACCACATAAATAGAACTCCTTCCTTCCTTCCTTCCTTCCTTCCTTCCTTCCTTCCTTCCTTCCTTCCTTCCTTCCTCCTTCCCCTTCCTTCCTTCCTTCCTTCCTTCCTCCTTCCTTCCTTCCTTGATGTTGAGCAATGTTTTAGACACCATTACTGGCTGTGATATAGTAGCAACAGTAAATTACTCAAAACTCCATTTTCATCCACCAAATCTTTTTTTAAAAAAAACACTTTACTTAAACATTTGGTGTATGGGGATGGTTCTAGCATTCCTAGCTAAATCTATGATGAGCCATCAAAATAAGTTATAAAATGCATCACAAACAAGAGAATTGGCTGCCATTTGAAAAATTCACCACATTCTCTGAAATGTTGGCCACTATTTATTGTTAAGTACAGAATGTTCTACATGCCCTAAGTAGCACTGCATTCCCTAGACAACAGTTCTCCATGCCAAACAGCAACTACTTGTGACAATTTCAAAGGCAGCTTGTGAGGCCTTAACATTGATTAAACTTCTGCTGTATCCCAGGTGATACTATTGTTCCAATCATGATTTCTCAGCTTTGCCAAGAGTACAATTTGTTTTTGGTTACTGGGCTCCCTAAAATTCCATGACAATGAACCAATATATTCAAAATCAATCTAGAAAATATGATCCATTTTCAACCATGGATTTTCTACCTTGTATCTGTTTTCTAGCTGACCCAGTCTTGTTTCTTGCAGGTGTGAAATTGTGGATGTGTTCATATGACAGAGTATGGTTAGCATGTTATTCTTAGTAGTTTTCTGGGTTCCTAAACCACAATGAACCATAAACTCTTAGGCTCGATTCACACGGCACACTCATTTATGACTTGCCATTTTGTGCAAGTACAGCTTTGGTTTGAAAAGTCACAAGGTTATGTTGAAGAGTATTTGCAATCTGCCTTGCATTTGCTTTTGGTGAAATGTTGCCCAACAACATTTCCATGACAATTCCATGAGCAAAGGGCTGAAACC
>JANHFM010003858.1:41193-51759 GCA_032468115.1 Grayia smithii
TAGCTCAATGAAGCTATGAGCTATGCCATGCAGGGCCACCCAAGATGGACAAGTCTTAGCAGAGAATTCTGACAAAACGTGATCCACTGGAGAAGGAAATGGCAACCCACTCCAGTATCTCTGCCATGAAAACCCCATGGACAGTATGCTGGGAAAGATTGAGGGCAAAAGAAGAAAGGGACGACAGCGAATGAGGTGGCTGGATGGAGTTACTGAAGCAGTAGGTGTGAACTTAAATGGACTCCAGAGGATGGCAGAGGACAGGTAGGCCTGGAGGAACATTGGCCATGATGTCATGATGGGTAAGACACAACTTCACAACTAACAACAACAAATGTTAAAATGCCCATGTTTTCTGAAAATAATCTATTTAACTGTTCCGTATAATAAATATTGGTGTCTAATAAGTTATATATGCAATCTCAAATATGCCTTTTCTGCAATGGAATTTACAAATAATAGAGATTTTTCTATACAGACATGGGGATTCCAAGGGCATTTATTGAAAATCATATAGTAGAAAGAAAATGATATTAGGTAAGGTAAATAAATTACCCACTCCTCAGATCCACTTTCCCAGAGGAAATAAATTGTTATCTTAGCCATTTATACACAAAAATGTTGATTAGGGCACTAAGAGATGGAATCAACACTAGGAAGCAAAGTTGGTGGGAGATAATACAGGAGAAGCTAGTAATACTTTAGTGATAATTGTATTCAGAGAACACAGCCTTTGTCTAAATCAATAAGCTACTGTCTTTGTAAATGAACCCTCATTATGTCACTATCTTTATTTCATCAATATGCAGGTACAATCAAATTATGATAATCAATCCAATCAATAGTTCTGCTGCAATGATCATATGATTACTGGAATTTGCCTAAGTCTACATACAGGGTTGCATTTCTGCTCTTTCCAAGTTTGCTTCTGCTAACTCTAGAACTATAAGTAAACAGGATACTCCAAGTGATGCCTGATCTTTGAAAAATTCTATAAGGTAACTTATACTACAATTTAGTATCAACAGTAGGATACAAGGAAACACTGAAGCAATAACAATAACAATAGTTATACAGACCAGACTTCTATATTGCTCCATAGTGCCTTATAGCACTCTCTGAGCGGTTTACAATGTCAGTTTATTGCCCCCAACAATCTGGATCTTCATTTTACCAACCTCAGAAGGATGGAAGGTTAAGGCAACCTTGGTCAGGCTTGAACTGCTGGCTGTGAGCAGAATTAGTCTGCAATACTGCATTGTAACCACTGTGTCTCCACAGCTCATCATGGTAGATCTTTTGTAGCAAGAATCAGCCATTATCTGTTGACCCATAATCATGTTGTTTTGTGTCACCTGGCAACCACCAGCAGCCTTTGATTTATTCCATTCTGTACTTTTCTGTCTAACTTGCTCATGGAATGATGCTTCTAGATATTCAATGGGTAAACCCCAATAGCTTGTGAAACCACGGGTTTCATCCCAAGTGGCCAGGGTTCTTCTGAGTTAGGAAATACTTGCTCCATAATTGAATGAGTTTCTGTATTTCCAACTGATTTTTGTGGACACATTTCAAACAACAAATGGACACAACATTTCCAAAAATTTGATCCAGTAAATTAAAGATTCTTTAGAGATTTGAGTATCCAGCCATTCTTCCTTAGACATCACAATGCAATCCCATTACTAAGTTTCAGCAACATCAGTCCCTTCCTGAACCTCATTGCTCCTGATGAGGGAGACAGCTCCTGCAACTCCTCCTGCCTGCCAACACACCTCCAACAGATAATCATACTTGACATTCCTGCCAGTCTTCTTGGGCCACCTTCAGAGTAATAGTTTTGGATTAATAATGGACCATATTTCCTTCTCCCAGAGAACTAACTGGAAATAAGCCAGGTAGACAACCTATTTTATAGAAGATTAAATGGATTACAGACCAGATCCAAATTTCTTTTCAATTTCTTTTCATTCTACAAAACTTTCCAGGTGTGTTGTTCTCATTACTGTTGTCCCTTTGCATGCCTATCCAAATATTCAAGAAGGATTTTCTACTGCAGTCTGTTTCCTCGATTCATATAGGATATAATAAGGGTAGGGAAGGGAAGGGAAAGATATAATAAATTGGAGCATAACTTTTCTTAAATTAGTTCAGTCATTTGCCATTCACAATTAACTGGGGTGACATTAAAATGCTATTTTCTGATCACACCCTAGACCCGTGATGGCGAACCTATGGCATGTGTGCCAGAGGAGGCACGCAGTACTTTCTCTGTGGGCACCTGAACCTTCACCCCAGTTCAGCTCCGCCACGCATGCATGCCTCCTGCTGGCCAGCTGGTCTTCAGGTCTCTGCTGCACATGCGTGGGAGTCAGGGCGTATGCGCAGGTGCACACGGGACGGGGGGCATGTGGGGTGTGTGCATGTGCGGGGTGGGGCACATACATGAGGCCCATGCATGCAATGCATTTTGCGGGTTTGGGCGCTCGGTCCTGAAAAGGTTAGCCATCACTGCCCTAGACAAAAATAGGCTCTTTTAACTAAAACCTAAATTAACAACTACCATCTCTCCAGGAATCACCTCTTAGAATCTAATACTGCCATAGTTCCTACCCAAAATGATTGAGGTACATACAGTAAAATACATCAGAGACCATCCTGAAGATTGGTTTGCTTCCTTTTGTGTTGCACTCCATCCCTAATCAGGAGTGAATCTGAATGCCTTTGCTGATTGCTCATTAGCTGTTGGGATTATTTTTAGGGGATTTCCACCTGAAATCAGCAAAAGGCTTATCAATGCAATCTTAGATTGGAGAAGACATGACCTAGTTATTTCAGTGGAAGCTAGCATTCAAATACGGGACATACTTCAGTCTGAGAAAGAAACAATTGCCCAGATGTTCCACTCTGCTTTTAACCATCTGCTAGTTCTACAAATCTAACAGTTGCAACTTAACATCACAGCTTTCACAGTGAATGTGACTCCCAGGTATCTCTGCATCATCAACTCCCCCATACCATCTGATGCTCTCCAAAGGTGTATTTCTAATTCATCACAGAAAACAAAAGGTGCTGTAGAAAAATAATTGCCCCCAGGTGAAATGTTTCATCAGTGCTCCTACCCACAATGCTGCTAAGAAATCTGTAGGAGTCCTGCAACACCAAGACATTCACAACAATCATCGGCTAAAATTGAAGATAATTATAATTCTAATAACTAACAAAGTGGTCCTACAAATCTCATACATTGAACAAAGAGATATTTATTTATCCAATTATTGTCTTTGTATTAACATCTTTAAATGTTATCACTTTATTTCCTCCTATTTGTCTTCTTCCAAAGTTAGACTAGCTGCTTTTATTTTATTTCATTTCATTTCATCAATGAATTACTACAAGTCACAATGTTTTTTAACGATAGTTGGCCTCTGCTTCAACTGGCAATTACTGTGTATTTTTTTCTATAAATCATTCTTGTTATTCTGTTTCTCTCTCTATGCCTGGGCAAAATATTTGTTTGTTAATAGACATTGATATAACCTACGGTAATCTACAAATTTTGTCCTTGCTCAATGTTGTCACCTATGGGAATTCTATTTACATGAGGAGGGTTTCGAAAACTTCTGCTCTTTACTGTCTTTCTATGAGGCTCTATTTACTAGTGAACATGTCCCTAGTAGTCATATTTTTTTAAACTTCCTGGATGGGACCTCTTATGCAGACAAGAATGCTACAATTTATTGCACTTGAGATAAAGTTTTATTTGGACTAGCCATAAAAAAAAAAAATTGCTGAGTATTTTGTTAGTCTCCACTATGAGAGGGAAGAGAAGATCAATCAGGTGGCCAACTGGATGATCTTGGCCTTTGTGATTCATCTCATAATGTGGGTCTCTTGAAAGGGGTCACTCTCGTCAAAATTAAGATCTCTTCATCCCTCCAATTATTAGAGGAGAGGTCAGCTAATAAGGAAGATCATTGGTGTTCTTGCTTACTAACTACTAGGACAATATGAATTATTGGTTAAATCATTCAGATTAATCAGTCAGACAAATAGAGGTTTTTATTTGATCTAAAATATTTTCCAGATTATATACTGTGACAATCATATCATCAAGTTCAAAATAGACACATTAGCAAGAAAAAAAGTCTTTCACATGTCGGTTGTGAATATGTTTGAAGTATATTAACGCATATTTACATTTTACTGTCTTTATTTAAGCCAAGAATATGTCATTTAATTTTACAAACTTATCGAGAGAAAAGAGTACCTTTTCACAATCTAAAACTGTTTTTAATAATTATTTCATCCATGCAGAAATGTTGTGATGGAATGGTTTAAATTTAAATGTTTTAAATTTGGAGACAGACCACAAGCACCATATTAATCTATATATGCAAGTGCTATTGGATTTATGGAGCCAGCTGTATCACATTGAATATAGAAACTTAGAAGCAGAAATTATTTGAGATCAAATTTTGGGAGCATTCATTAATACAACATTGTGTGATAAATACTCACAACAGGAAGAATTGACATTGGATTAAGAATTTACCATGGCCAGATTACACAAGTATGCAGAAGAAGCATGTGTATTGCAGCAATGAATAGCATATCTATAGATATCACCAATGCAATGAATATTATATTTTAAAGAAAAAGATATTTAGCATTGACCTTTTGAATGGGTTAATACTTCCTCCTGGTATGCAATCTGTGGGTTTTCTTGGACCTGCAGTTCCTGATTGTGACCTGGAAGGCCTTTGCCATCTGGTGTGCTACTTGTGTCCTAGATCAGAGGTCCTTCAGTCAGTCACTCATGCCCTGGCCATGCCCTCAAAGCTTGTCTACTGCAATTCACTCTAAATTGGGTGCTTTTGAAGACCACCAGGAAACTTTGACTGATCTAGAATATAGTGGCATGAGCAGTAATGTATGCCTCAGTATGCCCATGTAACACTTTTGTTTCACAAGCTACACCCATTTCCAGTTTGCTTCCAGTTTGCTTGTGAGTGTTGATTATTATCTGTAGAATATGGCATACTACCTTGTTACCTGAAGGACCACACAACTCCCAAAATATCTAACCAGCCAATTCAGTTCTGCAAGATTAGCAGGCTCTGGGTTCATCAATATCATTATTTAGGACCTCAGAAGCATGCCTGCTGTGTAGCAGCACCTGCCCTCAGCAATGAAGTTTCCTCAGCGATCTGGATGATTCCACTCTGCTATTGTTTAGAAGAGCCACAAAGACTTAGCTCTTCATCGAGGCCCTTGACAAAGGAGAATGAGACTCCCCATTTCATCATACTAGCCATCTTTGATCTTTATCTTTTAAACTAATTTTATTATAATTTCTTTGATTGTTGTAAGACTTCCAGAATCATTGTTTGGCAACATACACATTTAATAAAATTATTGTTGTTGTTATTATTCTTATGGTTATTCTTATGGTTCATCACACAGTCAGTCAGATGTTTAGACTGGTTTGGCATTTTTATTCACCTATGAAATCCTTCCCAAGGACCTGGAATAAACAGATACTGATGTTTGATGGTGTTAAAGATACTGTTGCAAGATGTACACTATTCCATGTAAAGTTGTCTTTTACGATTGTCAGGTGGTGATTTTGTCAATGCTGATGGTGTTCAACCAATGCTTCACTTGTTCTGTGATTGTACTCAAGGTATATATTACTATTGGTACTACCACTGTTTCCTTTTGCCACAGCCATTTTTATTTGCAGATCTTATATCTTGCATTTTGTCACTTTTCCAGTCATTTGAGGTAGAAGGGTTTCAACCTCAGCTGCAAACATTCTCAATTACACTAATATTAACAGAGTTTGGAACACTCAAATAAAAAAAAACTCTTTATGATGTTGCTTGGTCAAAAAGAAGATGGCAACAGGTTATCAAGATTTCTATGTTCCACGTTATGGTTACGGTTATAGAACAGCATAGATAAAAGTAAAAAATCAAAATATTTCTCTATTATTTTTTTCAATCTAATTGATGAAATATAGAGAACTCTTTCTAGACCTCTGGTTTTTCCCTTCATTTGTAACAGTTAACACTCTAATTATTGTTATTAGAAGGTAAAGATCCACAGTAAAAATTAGAATTATGATTGAAAAAAACAAAGAACGAATGGGGAATTATAAGTTCTATGGAAGACTAGTATTTTCTAGATTGCTTCCAGAACAAGAGATATTGGTTCCATAACAAAATGGATTTATTTGAGCACATATGTAGCAGTGGATTTACTAAGGGAAACCAGGATTATGAAAAGAAGAAGCAGGATTTGAAAGTTTGCATACTATATTTGGCGTAAACAGAGTACTTTTAGGAATTCATTTCTGATGAGCATTTTCTAGAGAGTGAGAGACCATAAGAGTTGAAGAGGTAACTATAGAATATATTTTTCTATTTTTAAAGGATATAGATCCCTGCTATCAGTGGTGATTGTTAGTTCTAAAAACTCCATTAAAAATATTAGAATTATGTTACTGCTAACTAAAAAAAACCCACAAAAATGAAAAACCTAGAATAAAATTAAAAATAAATTCAGTAAATTAACTGAAAGATGATTCTCTTCTAACATTTTAAAATAATTGAAAACTATTCCCCTGCTAATGTGAGACTCACAGAAATGTGTTAACAAGCTCAACATACTGATGCAGCTATTTAGTTTAGATATTTACTTTAGTTTTTCTAATCTTCCCTTAATCTCCCCCAACTCCAGTTGTGTTGAACAATGTCTCCCATATTTTCCAAACAAACCTAAGTTGGCTGACTGCTCTTTGGCTGCAAACTCCTCCCTTAAAGCTAATTATGAAAACAATATCTAAGTTCAATAGTATGAATTAGCGGAAATAGATTTTCATATTAGCACAATAAAATCATGGGAAATGCTGATGAAAAGGGAGATGATGTATTGAATGAAATCAGTATGTGTTCTAATGGCTGCTTGATCTTATAAACCTACTATGTACTTCTCTACACAAGGGAAATGGGTACTCTGTTGTATTGTTCATATTCTCAGCTCTGCATCTTGTATATTAGTTTCTGCAAATTGTATATTTGCAGATGACACCAAGCTGGGGGAATAGCCAACATTTTAGAAGATAGGCTCAAAATTCAGAAGAATCTTGAGACTTGAAGACTGAGAGTTATCCAACAAAATGCAATTCAGTAGTAAGAAAAGTAAAGTTTTACACTTAGGCAAGAAAAACCAAATGCAGTGGTACCTGGCTCAACAGCAGTAACTGTGACAGGGATCTAGGAGAACTAGTGGACAACTACTTAAATATGAGCCAGCCATATGCTGCCAAAAAGACCAATATAGTCCATGCGCACTAATTTTTTTTCCAGAAAAAAACTCGAAACAAGCGCTCTGCGCATACGCAGAGCGCTTGTTTCGAGGTTTTTTCCAGAAAACCGTAAGTATGGGCAGTTGGGCCTGGCTCCCAGCCGCAGAGAACCGGTTCGGTGACGTCACAACGTCACCACTACCAGATTGCGCGAACCGGGCCAAACGGGGAACAACCCAACACTGATGTAATCCCAATATGGTTAATTTGTGATCCAATATTTATTTAAATAGTTAGACCCTATATTATTTTTATAAATAATTCAAAGTGACTAATACACCTAATATTCCTTCCTCCACCTATTTTCCACACAACAATCTTATGAGGTGGGTTGGGCTGCAAGAGAATGACTGGCCCAAAGTCATTCAGCCAGCTTCCATAAGGCAGGAATAGATCTCACAATCTCCCGGTTCGTGCCTAGTGCCTTAACCACTAAATCAAACCTAAACTAATCTGTTATTTCCATAAATAATATTAGCCATAGGTTAATGTACTATGTAAACACAGCCAAAAAGAGCAACAGAGAAAAGAAAAAAAAGAAAAAAGTTTAAAGAACTATTCTAACAGAATTACAACTCTATGATACATTGATTAAGAACTCTGAAAGGAATTTGAGCTGTCATTCTACTGACAAGGTTGCCAGTTTGTTCTTATGCTATTAAAAGTATGGCATGCAGAAATTAAATAGGTAAAACTTTTCCCACTAATTATCTCCATGCTAAAAGGAGTTATTTCATTTGCTTATTTTCTATGTTGCAAATTCTGACTGCTGTTACTGACACTGAAGCACAGCCTTTTTGTAATTATGATTTTTAAGATGTGCTGCCTGCATTGCATGAAGTCTGTCATTAGCTGCTCCAGCATAAATAGAAGATCCATCCAACCGGGTAGCTTACTGTATAAAATAAGAGTAGAAGGGAAATGACAATTGCTAGGAAGAAAAGATCCTTTCAAATGTCCTGCATACATATCTCTACATAGCACATGTGTTTTATACATTGCTCATTGATACACAAAAAATGTTATCGTATACAGAAAAATAAATGTTGAGCAAAAAGCATGCTGCAGTTCATTTTCTGCATGTAAATTATTTACTACAATTTAATTAGGAAAATATGTTCTGATTTTTCCTACTGCATTTATTTTCTATATGAAGATCTGTTTATTTGTTTATATTTGTATAAAGGAGCAATCAGTTCCCCAACATGCAGTATCAAATGATACAGCCAAAATGCAGGTTCCATTCCTCTTTCTGAGATAAAAAGCAAATAAACAACATCTCAGTGTTGAACATATTAATAGAATAATTACCATTTAATGATTTAGCTAATTAACTATTCAATATGCTGATTATTATTCAACTAATTAAAGCAGACAACAAATTTAAGAATGAAAAAAATCAAACAATATCTGAAAATCAACCACAGAAATATTTACTGTTGACAAAATGAGATTAAGGTGGACCTATCAAATATAGGTTATAAAAACTGGGACAGCCATTGGATGGCAGAAAATATTTTTTAATCAGTTTTCTGCCATCTGGATTTTATAGTCCAAATCTAGTATACTCTGAAATACTCTGCTGAATACAACTGGATTCCACCCAGGACAAGAACAGAAAATCTGTCCCCATTTTTAAAGGAGATTCTAAGTTATAATTTCCACCACTGTAAAAAAAAAAATGCATGTATTTTTACTTCAGTAAACAAAAGAACAGAGACCAAATCCATACCCCGAGCTGGGAAAGAGAATGGGTAAAATGAGGTAACAGATGATTCTTAAGACTAAACTTGTATGGTCATAACTTGAAAGCTTAAAAGAAGACAAGATGTAACCAAGATTTTCAGTTCTAGGACTGGCACACACTAAATTCAATAGGGTTTATTTCTGACTAAATGGATAGGATTGTGCCTATTCTATACTGATATATTTATATGTATACACACACACACACACACACACACACACACACACACACACACAAAAACCAAATAGCATCTTTAACACGTGTCCGCCACACAGAAAACCTACAGAAATTAGAATTTACTCCTTTTACTGCATTCAAATCACCAGGAACATCTGCCATTATTAACATTGGGCAAGGGAAATATAAGGAAATGAATGTACAATATTTTAATAAACACTAAAAGCAAGAGCGGGTAGCTATAAAAATAGATTATAGAGAACTGGTTTTCTTTTTCCTCTTGAAACTCAAAGCAATAAACATATTCTTTCTTAATTTCATCATTGTGTATCAACCTTGTGAGTTTTGGGGCTGAGAGAGTATGACTGACTCAAAGTTACCCAGTGAATTTCCATAGCTAAAGATGGATGCAGTCATACTAATTATCATCATCAGTCCTCATCTCTGTTCCTTTTTAGCCCTTTCCCCCCTTGGTTCTCATCTAAAATGTTATTTGTGAATTTGCAAAATGCCTCCACAGTAATACAAATACCTTCATCATGCTCAAAAAGGAATTAGCATCTTTAAGCAAGCAAGTTAGTTGAATCAAACACAACAATGTGTAAACACTACTTAATATAATTTTGGATCATTCCAATAGTTATTGGGTTCTTAAATGGTCATTTAATGATAAGCTAGTAAACAGCATATATATATTGCTGTTATTTTATTTGAGTATACAGAATATAAATATTAGCGTGCTATTAAAATTATTATAAGCAAAGGAAGCAAAACCAACATCTTTCATAACAAGCCAAGATAAGAAAGTTGATCAATTTTCTCTACAGGTATAGGCAGATATGGATAGATATAGATAATCAATAAAAGACTGAACATACCAACCCTATCAACATATCAGTGCTACCAAGAACAAGTGGCCATGGATATTATGGCCATCTAGATCTGGGAATATTCCTTTTCTAACCTTGGTTGGAGACACACTTTCCCAGTCAGGAGAGGTAAGAAATATGGGGGTTTTATTGGATTCACTGCTACTGCTCAATCAGCAGATGGCAATTGTGTCCAGAAAAGGTGTTGTACATCTAGTATGCCATTTGTGTCCTTTTCTGGTTGAGGGGCCTTTCAGACTACTTATTCCTAGTCCCTTCATGGCTCAACTACTACAATGCACTCTATATGGAGTTTTTCTTAAAGACCACCTGAAAGCTTTAAGTGGCCTGAATGGGGCAATGACTTGGGCCTTATTATGCCCATTTCATAGCTGCCAGTT
>JANHFM010003858.1:94626-105231 GCA_032468115.1 Grayia smithii
CAGAGTGGGGTGGGAATGGAGATTTTGCAATATCCTTCCTCTGGAGTGGGGTGGGAATGGAAATTTCCCCTGGAGAGAGGTAAGAATGAAGATTTTGCAGTATCCTTCCCCTGCCACGCCCACCAAGCAATGTCCACAGAACCGGTAGTAACAAAATTTAGATTTCACCCCGTCCCAAAGTACCATACATGGTTCATTTCTTCAAAAAATGAAATGTACAGAAAATAGACTCACTTCTATTTGCAAAAATATAAATGGTTTCTTGTGGGAATATTCAATGTAATATGTACAGAAAGTACCAGAGAAATTCTTGTGATATACTGCTAGATTCTCACCTTGGAAGCACCCCAGTAACTTTCCTTTCATGATCCATCAGATTTTTATTTATTTTTTTTAATTGGCTATGCTGTTATGGGAATGATTTTGGGAAAAGTAAGACTCTGGCACAATGATTTTCAACCTTAACAATTATAAATTTGTGAATTTTAACTACCAGAATTCCTCAGCTCTTTTTCAGGGGAAAAGCCTACAGTACCTTATTTTTTAAAAATGTAGCACTTCTGACATTATAAGCATCAACACAATTAACAAATTCCAACATGTAGCAGAGAATCAAAGTACAAAGAATATAAAGAGTAGTTAAAAGTTTTTAATTTTTAATTTATTTTTAAAAAAAATTCTATTCCTATGTCAATGACATTAATGTCCTAGACTTGAGTTTTAATTTTGTCCATGCGGAGATATGCTGTAACAAAATTGGTATTATTTATGATTCCATTAATTTCCACTTTCCACTTTCTCAAATCTGTGTGACTTCTACTAGTCTTCAGAGATTCTTAAGATTTCATGGATCAAAACCTAAAGCTATCTAAATGCAAATAGAATGTAAATATTGCATTATAATTAAGTGTTGTACTGAATTCAACAGTAATGTGAGAAAAAGGACTCACATTGTCAGAATAAGGCACCTGTCAAAAAAAAAAAGACTAGAGGTGATTAATTTAAAAAAGCACTTAGAAATGTGAGCTTAAAAACAAATATTTTACTGCATTGTATTAATCTCATTAGCCTATGGTTCTTATAAACACAATTTTCACATGTGATTCTACAAATGTGGAAGAAGACATATATCTTTAGGCATCACAAAACACAGCAATATTTATGAAATTACTGCCAAAAATCATACTTATAAATGATCTCAGGACTCACATAAAAACAATTACAAAGCTCCAATTGACAAAATCTCCCAATGCTATTAAACAAAGTAAGAAAATGCAAATATTAAGACAAGCAGAAAGAAATGGCATCCAAGTATTTCGTACAATGTACATATTCTTGCCGATAGTTCTAATCTATTGATCTCTCACTTTGTGTCAAAATTAAACATACCACTAGAAAGTAACAATGAAGTCAGTTTTTGATATTATAAAATAATTACCATCAGTGAACCCTCATTATACCAATAGCCCCCTTCACAAGGCCTAGGATACTAATATTTTCATGTTTTCAATTTCCTATGCATTTCCTTGCTTCTGTAATTGTCAAACATGTTTTAAGCTCTTATTTCTTCTGTTCTGGTTTATTCAATAAAGATCAAGGGCTGATAATTATAATGCTAGCTAGGCACTAAGACATTGAAAAATAACTTTAATTATAGTATTTTATTATTAAAAAAAACAATGCTTTTCAATAGCCCATTTCAATCAACTGGTTGGAAAAATGAATTTCAGTAATACAGAAGCTCTTAGTCTACAAATAGCCCAGTTTGGTCCAGATTATTCTGGAGGTTTCAGAGAGAAAAGAAAAAAAAATCTCTTTCCATAGGAGATTGCATTGGCTCCATGGAGGCCAGTTTACTTCTGGGTACATTAAAGATATCACCTTTAAAGCCCTACATAGCTTGGGGCCAGGCTGTTTGAAGGACCACCTCCTACTATTACATCCACCTGGCCCACAGGACAGGAAGTCATGGTAAATTGTGGATCCCATCTATTAGGGTTTTACATCTGAAGGGACCATGAAAAAGGGATGTCTCGGTGATGGCCCCTTCTCTTTGGAACATCATCTCCCGAGACATAATTGCCCCCTATTCTCACCCTTTTCTGAAAGGCCCTCAAGACATGTTGTTTTCAATGGGCCTAGGAACCACAAATGGAGATGGAACTGATTGTGTTTGATTTGATTGTACTGCTACAGGGGTGGGTAGGGTAGGATGGATTTTATGGATTTTTATGTTGTGAATTTTTAATGTTGTAAGCTATCCAGAGTCACCTATGAGTGAGCTGGGTGATCATATAAATTTGTTAAATAAGTGAATAAATAAATGAAAGAATACTATGAAAAAACAGAAAAACACACATTTGCTTTTTAAAATATTGGATTGAATTGTAACTGGATGAATTATGTTAAATTAGATAGAAGCCCAGGGCATGGGGTTTCAAACAAAGATCTTTTAAAATATGATACCCTGTTTTGGGGCGCATCTCTTAAGATATGCAACAAACCAGAATATTTGAGAAACACATTCGAAACAAAGCTGCTTGAAAGTTTAAGATTAAAATATAGTGGATTCAGAACTGTATCAAATTATCCCATTCCCTATTATGATCTGGGTTTTGGCTAAATGCAATTCATCTCCTTCTGTGGTGGGATTCAAATTTTTTTACTATTGGTTCTGTGGATGTAGCTTGGTGGGCATGGTATGGCTTGGTAAGTGGCTTGGTGGGCATGGCAGGAGAAGGATACTGTAAAATCTCCATTCCCAACCCACTCTGGGAAAGGATACTGTAAAATCTCCATCCTGTCCCCACTCCAGGGGAAGGTTACTGCAAAATCCCCATTTCCTCCTGATCAGCTGGGACTCGGGTGGCCCCGAGATGGGGGCGGGGCCAGTCAGAGGTGGTATTAAGCAGTTCTCCGAATTGCTCAAAATTTCCGCTACCAGTTCTCCAGAACTGGTGAGAACCTGCTGAATACCACTTCTGATCTCCTTATATTATAAGAATATGAAGCCATTTCTCTTTTCCCAACCACATATCTTAATGTAGTGTTTCATCTTCACTAGCATCAACTTTCCAGTACACTTTCTATTTACTGCAGGAATAAGGAGGTAACAAAGCATAGATAATGGTTTGTGTTAACATATAATATGACAAGTGATCCAGCCCTAAATAGAGCTGTACAAGGTGAGGTGACTTTAAAATGCAATTTGATTGATAATTTGCATAACAAAATTATTTCCCATTCATGTTAAGCTAGTTTTATTCATAGATGCATGCACAAAATGCCACTTAAATGCCAACTCCACAAATACAAAACTACTTTAAAGAACACTATTTTATTTTAGCACACAATCAGACATGTAAAAAATAATCTGGGGAAGGAAGCTGAATGCTATGCAGTACTGCTGAGACAATGTCAGCATATTGCCAACAATATGGGCCATTTTACCAACCTCAGAAGGATGGAAGGCTGAATGAGCCTTCCGTCCTGTCAGGATTGAACTCCAGGCTGTGGGCAGAGTTTGCCTACAAATACTGTGTTTTAATCTCCTCCTCCCCCTCCTTCTTCTTCCACTTCTTCCTCCTTCTCCTCTTTCTCTTCTTCCCTATTATATTTTATTCGGTTTTATCTCAGGGTAGCTATTGCATCTCACATCACTATAACTTATTTTATTGAATTTTATTGTGGCTGATGCTCATGTTTGATTTGGTCAATTGACTAATCAATAAAGTATATTGCATTGTATCATATATATAAAGATCTCTTTATTTAAACTGAACTTTGAAAAAGAACATGAATTGCTTGCCTAAGGGTTTTTCAAAACTGCTCCAAAACTAAGAAGATGCAACACTGATAACATCATCATGTAAGAGTCCCAGTATCTCTCCTTTTTTGCAAGCCATCTCCAAAAGGCTGATGTGTTAGAGAAAGGAGAGGAAGGAAAGCATTTCTCAGGCATAAAATCCCTATCCCACACCTATACTTGCAGGGTTCCAGATGTCTTTGTGATGAAAATACTCATTGATCTTTTAAAGAGCTATTTCTTAAAAAAAAAAAAAAAAGCACGCAGGCTGCCACTAATATTAGTATAATTCTAATTACCAGCTTCCAGATATTCCCATGAATGGCTAAAGTAAATCCTAACTTCTGTATGCCTGTCAGCAAAATCAGGACGTCAGTATTTTCAACGTCAGTACAAAGTACATCAGCAAAATTGGGAAGCTAGAGCTTGTCAGAGTATGAGAATGAGGTTTTGAAGCCAAGTGAAGTAGCTTAATATAAAATTCAAAAAGCACATTCAGAAGTTCACTGGTGTTACTGAGCACATCTCAAAAACATTTAATTACAACTTCTGGAAAAAAAAGCATGCTAGTCGGTGCATTTGATTTAGTGCTTCAAAAAGGGAGTTATTTATTTATATTTCCCATTTCTAAACCACCTATTTCCCTCAGATGCTTTGCAAAATGAATATTTTGTACATCCCTATTTCTTCAGCTACTTTAACCAAGCCATTGAGTTGGTCTCCATAGTAACAAATTAGAGTCTTGTCTCTCCAACATCATTGCCAGAATCTGACATTCAAATATTTTGGATTTGGAATTGTGTCTGACCAGGCATGAAGTGTTTGATTCAAATGTAAACTCCCCAAATTTGCAGCATTTTGAATTCTCCACAAACTCTCCAAATCTGTCATCTTTTGCATCCCACCCTCTCTTGCAAAGATAATTAAAATCATTCTTACTCTATTATCTTCATTTTCCCATCCCAATCTGTTACATGTTGTTTATATTCATTACTAACCAAGCTTCTACTAGTTCACCTTACCACACAATCCTTCCCCTGTCAAATTTAGGAAAATGCTATTACCTACAGCAGGGCTGTTAAATTTGTGGCCTGCAGGCTGGGTGTGTCATACACTGGCCACGGCCATACCTGGTTTATAGCAAAGGGAGGAAAGGTCACGATATATGATGTGACCCCACCATGACGAGTTTGACACCCCTGCCCTACAGTATTTTACCTTCATGTAAGTTAGGATAATTTCAGTCAAAATAATGGTAGTTGCCATGCTACACACATTATTTTGTATTCTGCATACGCATTTGTCATACCATGTAAAAAACCTCTTTGCACCTTTTCCTGGCTAGGCATGAATTTTTGTGTGGTTATAAATTATGGATTCAGGCAAAGAATGTTTCTTTGATTATGGCTACTATATCTCTGGTGCAAAAATCCTAGATTGCTAGACAATCATAATTTGATGCAGATTGCCTACTTCTGAATTTGATTTGTTATCTAGAAGGTACTATGGCATGATTATCCAATCTAATTGTGTAATTTCCTCCCTGAAATCTGGTTCTGCAGATTTTTTTGGTCCTGCTACTATGATTCTGTATGCCAATCTTTTTTTTAGAAATTGGCACCCAGTTAGAAATGGGACAGAATGTTCATTGAGTCTTTATCTGAGCCAACCAAATATACCTTACATTTTAAATCAATCTGCATTAATCCAGAAAATAGTTTTTTAAAATTGACACTTTTCTAACATTTTAGAGCTGCTTAGAGAGGGCTGTAAAGCACTGTGAAGTGGTATGTAAATCTAAATTACACTACTATTGCTATTTTACTGTAATTCTTAGATAAAAGTACATTAAAAATTCATACATTAAGGGCAGCCATATATTAAAATATAAAGGAAAATGGTATACACATTTAATTTATATGGAAGTTTTTAACTAGTAGACTGATATAGAAATTGGAGATAATATTGATTTTATGACAGAATGTCTTTGAAACCGAGCTGAACCAGAGACAGAGTGATTCAGTCATCCTTGCTTCCAGTTCATTTATTGTTTTAATTTAAAATATTTAGAACCAAGTAATTACACATTGTGCCCTATTATATCATAATAGCTTGAGTTCACATATAATTCTACTATAATGTTCTACTGTATGAATCAATACCGGAAGCCAGTTCTCTGCATGCAGTTCCAGTGTACTATTTTCAGATATAGGAAAAAATTATATGGTTGTTTATATTATAATAAATTCACAGCCAAAATTGTTCTTTTCTTTTTCTTTTAATGTCTTAGTCACATTAAAGTTGAACACATTAGGAAAAAAATAAATATTTAAATTATCAAATTTAAGTGCCACCACCTGCATTTCATTATCAAGTCTCTAGGATATATTTCTAAAATATATAAAAAATTTGGAAAATCATATAGCTGCCAAAAGTAGATTTCCGATGCAGAAAAGTCCACAATAACTACATATGAATTTCAATGCCTGCTGGTGTTCCAGAAAAATAAGTTGAAAATAATACAGTTCTCCATGTACAAACAATTAAACATTTCTTTGCTTCAGATCCAGAGATTATCTTGATCAACCATAAAATCAGTTTTCTGTATCAATTTCTCCCTATAAAAAACCATTTTTGGTATTCTGAATTGGAACATGGTCGTAACAAAGGTGCTGGATATCCATTTTCTACATTAGATTCAGCTTGTAGACACTTCTGGGTCTGCTTATGTATTAAAACTCCATCCTACAAAACAATAAATAATTTTTATATCTGGTAAAGACAAAGTAACCATAGTAAGA
The DNA here is from genome assembly GCA_032468115.1 of Grayia smithii. Lineage (NCBI taxonomy): Eukaryota > Metazoa > Chordata > Lepidosauria > Squamata > Grayiidae > Grayia > Grayia smithii. The sequence continues at coordinate 101,233 of JANHFM010003858.1, forward strand.
GTTAAAATTGCCATTTTAAACTTTATTAACTTCACGAAAAGACAAGTGATAAAGAACAGAATTTCTGGTAGATAATTTATTGTCCATATTAACAAAACCTGTTGTAGGTTCATACATACTTTGATTTACTATTAAATTAACATCATGTTAATTCGATTTTTATAAAGAATTGTAAGCAGCTAATAGTAATTAGTAAGCAGCTAATTATCTAAGTATCTATAGATAATAATAACACCATTATACAAAGGAGATAATCATATAGGTCAGCAACAGCTAGAATTAATTTTGACCAAGGAAGACCGTATATGCTGCTCAACAGGAAATCTGCTCTGTGTATCCTGTTGTATACGTAGTGCTATTTTTTATAGGTGAATTTGCAGAGTGCAGGGGGATTCTACTGTATCTTCCAAAGATTCAACCAGAGGTGTCCCCAGGATCTAATGCTTTCATAAAAATGATAAAAGTAGAGTCATTCTGTAAGTTCTGCCCTTTTCATACATGCAGGTAATGTCAGAACACATGTTCAGAACACATGTACAAAAAAGAGAACCTCTGCCGGAATAACACAATACTATTGTTATTTTCCCTCAACCCTTGGCAGATGCCTCTGGTTCCAGCTCCAATGCAATATTATAATGAGTCATCGCTACCCATCACAAGATGGGTAGCACATACATTTAATCAGTCAGTCAATCAATCAATCAATCAATCAATCAATCCTGATCTACTTATAAGAAACTAGCATTCTTTGATCATGAAATGCAATTACTCCAAAGAGAAACAGCCATTAACACTATTCCTTTTTTGTTATTCATTTCAGACAGTGTTTAGGAGTAGGTTACAATAACCTTAGATTTGGAGATGCAATTCAGAGGTATGAACATTCATTCATTTGGTTAAGTGTTACATTTTGCAATATTTTTGCTTGAAAAGTATAAAACTGTCAATATAAGCTCATAGTGACTGCAGGTTGTCAAAGCTGTACATGCCTTTCTTGGCTACTTCCCAAGAATATGGAATTTATCAAGATATCAAGAGTTGCTAAGAGTAATTAAAGTAAGAATTATACCATGGAAAAATGGAATGGGGATTGTCAATATCTGAAGTAGGACATTTGGACACAGACAAGAAATCAAATTTTCAAGTAATTGAACATTTAATCTTTTTTTTTAAGCAGTTGCTTATTTATTTATCATCCTCTTTTTCCTTTTTTTAAAAAAAGTCATTGTTACATATAATGCTAGAAATTGCTAGCTCAGCAATTTAATCTATATGATCTGGTAATGATATTGTTATTTCTCACTGCTATTGCTGTCATTATTTTAGAGAGTTTAATAAAGAAAAACAAAAACAGTATTTTAAAAAACAGATATGTTTGTTCTGCTTTTCAAAGTAGAAATATCAATGGTTACAGGAAATGTAGGAAAAGAGGATGAATGAATATACAGCACTGAAGCACCCACCTAAAATTTATTTTTATTTATTTTAGGAAATTTATATTGCTGCCTATTCTCACATGGTGACTCAAGGCAGCTTACAGGAATATTAAAAACTCATATATAAAATAATAAAAGTGAATAATCACATTATAAATTTATAAAATAATAATAATATAATATAATATAATATAATATAATATAATAATATAATATAATATAATATAATATAATATAATATAATATAATATGCAGCTTATATTATAACAAATAATATACTGCTGAATCAAAAACAATTTCTGGTTGTCAATGAAGTATATCAGATATAAACAATCCCAATATACAGCAGTAACAACATAAGAGTAATAAAACATAGGATAAAGCTAAAATAGAAGTATAAAATATGAGCACTGGAAACAAATTCTACAGTATTTATGTAACAAAATACATTTTCTGGCGACAGTACAATCTCAGTAGCATTATGCAATAGGAATACCCACAGTGACACTCAAAATCATTTTTATAACATTAATAAGATAAAAATGTTAGTCTAAAGGGGATTACCATTAAAGTCCTGGCATTTGTATGCTTAGGATCATCTCCAAGCAGAGTTTACTAGGGCATTATCAATCAACAGTGCTTATATGCAACAGCAGTCATCACTGTCATGCTGAAGCTGGCCAAACTGAAAAGCCACAGGCCTGGCAGAGAATTCTGAAACTTGCCCACAGCATATCCTAATAAGTGAATTACATATTTCAGATATGTAAACAATACAATTCAGATAGGATGTGTATTAAGCTGAGAGGGGGGACACATCAAAATAGAGGGAGCTCTTTTTCCTCTTTAACAGACTTTTATCAGATCTTTCAGATAAAGACAGGGAAAGAGAATAAAAATACAATCTTTCCAGAATGAGTGATCTTGAATTTAATAAGTGATTAATCAATTAAATAAGTCTTCACATTTACTACCCTAATCCATCTTTTACTCCCTACATCATTAATATTTACTGTTTTATAATAGCTTAACATATGTGGTCTAACTAGTCTTTAAATCATCCCACCGCCCTGTGCACTCACATAGGGCAGCCCTCCTCAGGGTGCCATTGGCCAGACAATGTCGGTTGGTGGCGCCCAGGGCGAGGGCGTTCTCTGTGGGCGCACCGACCCTCTGGAATGAACTACCCACCGACCTCCGGACTACCCCTGACCTCCATTCCTTCCGTTGCAATCTGAAGACGTGGCTCTTTCAACAGATCTGCTGACGTGATCGTTTTTTTTAATTTGTTTGTTTTAAATTGTGCTTTTAACCTAAATTTTTAATACTATTTTAATTGTTATATATTTTGTACTATTTGTACTGTTTTAATGCTTTGTGAGCCGTCCCGAGTCCTTTGGGAGAAGGGCGGCATATAAATAAAATTAATAATAAATAAATAAATAAATAAATAAATAAATAAATTGCTTGTATTTATTAATTGTTATGTTCAGCAGTAACTCAATACTGTCTATCTGGTATTTGGTTCTCATTGTATGTACCCCTATTTTCCCCAGTTTCACCATACCCTGTTCTTTCAATAAAGCATTCAGATCTACGCACACTGTCTGTTTTATTGGAGGATAGGTGGGTTTAGCTGCATGTCAAGCTGCACACAGACTAATGTGTAGTGAGAAAAGAACAAACAGTATACTTGCTTTTTGAAAGCTATTTCTGCAGGACAGTGTCAGAAGCTGGGAATGGAGAGAAACAAAGGTAGACACATAGGCACACATAACTAGCAAGTGTATAAGTGCTGTTTATTGCTATACAAGCTTAATGCAAAGTGCATTTTTCAGAATTCCAGTGAGCATTTGTATGTATCTCTCTCTTTCTCACTCTGTGTGTGTGTGTTTGTGTATGTGCATGTATAGCGTTAATATAAATAGAATAGAATTCTCATAAATATGCACATTAATAAAATATAACTATAACAGATGAGAATTTAAATGACTAAACAAGAATACTTCCCTTTCTTCTGGCATCAATATTTTATCTTCATTTTCATCATCATTATCATGAACATCATCATTATTAACTTCGTTATTAGAAAATTCTTCCCCAAAGGGATCAATATCACACTGATATATATTTTCTTTCACCAAAATCTTTGATAAACATTATGATAGACATTAGATCTGATAACCTTAACGGGGATGGATTAAATGGGTGGGTTCCAATTTTGTAATTAGAAAGATGATGCAAAAGCAAATATAATTTCTTTCTGAGTAGGAGCCCATGAAGGCACAGTAATGAGATTTTAATAGATAGTGAGAAGCATTTTGAAGTGCTTTTACCACATTCATTACAGGTGTTTTAATCTGCAGCTGTTTGATTAAAAGTTTTATGTGATTTTGGAATACATAAAAAGCATTCCATAGTAGTTGAGTCTTAACAGTAAACATAGAAATTTATTTATTTATTTATTTATTTAAATTTATTTGCCTCCCTTCTCCCGAAAGACTCGGGGCGGCTTACATAAGTTAAGAACAGAAACAGAGAAAAGACAAATGAAATTAAAATT
>JANHFM010003859.1:23923-40411 GCA_032468115.1 Grayia smithii
CCATCCCCGGGGGGGGGGGGGCTCTCTGGTTGGTAGCCCCGGTTGGTGGCGAGTGGCCGACGAAGGGCCACTTTAGTGCGGGTATTTGGGGTCGAGCCAGGTCCGAGGAAGCGGACGGAGGACGGGGTACCTGCCAGCCCTTGAGAAGCCGGCGCTGCCCCCTTGTTTCTGCAGTCCCGGGCTTGGTCTGATTCTGGCAGACCATCTTCCCGGTCTCCCTGCCATCCCTTCGTTCCTTCCCTGCCCGTCCCTTTCTCAAGAGCGCTCGCTCTTCCTCGGTGCCCAACAAGAGCCGTTTCGCCTGGGAAACTGCCAGACATGGAGGCTGCGAAGAGAGAGAGAGAGAGAGAGAGAGAGAGAGAGGCGCAAGCAGCAGGCTGGCTGGGGACCATTTGGGAGCTGAGGAGCGACAGAGAGAGAGAGAGAGAGAGAGAAAGAGAGAGATTAAAAAGAAGGGATACTTGAGTGAGAGGACGATGATGATGATGAAGATAAAGATGGGATGATGAAGACTGGGGGGGTGGGGGAAAAGAGCCTGTTTGTTGGCTAACGGCTTCTCCGTTGAAAGTTTTGATCCCAGAAAAGAGGTTTTGGGTTTTTTTTTTTTTAAATACGAGAAGGTGCTTTTCTCGCCCATCTACTTTTGTTCGGGTTTCTTTTCCGCTATTGCATCAGCGGCAAATACGAGCCCTGAGATCCTGTGGCACAAAAGGAGCCAAAACAGTTGTCTAAATGCGTGTTTGTGTGTGTTTGTGTGTGTGTGTGTGTGGGGGTGTTTCTGTGCGCACACGCGCACACACACACAACTCGTGCCTGCTTACCCAGAGGCTAGCCCTTGAGATCAGCAGAGTCTTTGTGAAGGAGACATCTGGTGAAGAAAGCAGGAAGAGAAAAGGGCACAGGTTGTCCTTTCTAATTTTGGTTACTTAGGAATGATTTGCCCAGAAGGTGACAAAAGGGGGGGGGGGAGTTTAAAGGACTCCCACACTTTTTATAGATTTGTATTATGTCTGCCTGCTTTATCTGTGTTCAAGCTTGTGTCAGGGTGTCTTTCTGCCTGCTAAAACACAGCGCGAGCACCAAGCACGCACTTTTCCAACAAGAACCAGGCACACAACATTAATTTGCTTGCCTGCTTTTCTTCGGCATGGTAAAATTTTAAATAAAACCAACCAAAAGTTACCATTGATCCAATACGCCTCCCTCCTCCTTGAGGATTTGAAAATGTTGGTTTGATAGTGCAGTTGAGCTCATGATAGAGCCATTTGGGCCAAGACTGGTGATGCAGGTCTTAGTTATGGCATGCTGCTCCTTTTAAGGCAGGGGGCCAGATCCGGCCTGTGGGGTGCTTAGATGTGGCTCCCAGGGGCTGCCCTGGAAAAAGCGAAGGACTCTCCAGAGCTCAATTTTTGCTGGCAGAGGGTTGCAGGAGGCCGTCACAGCCAAAAACGAAGCTCGGGAGCCTGTTTTCACTGGCAATGCTTGGGCCACCACAGGAACCCCCAACACAAGTGACATGGAGCTGGTCATGCCCATCATGGCCCCCCGAGGCCAAACGCAACCCTGATGCGGCCTTCAATGAAATCTACTTTGACACCCCTGTTTTAAGGCATTTCTTCCATGGCCCAACTAAGGTGCTGCCCACCAATCCTTGAGCTGGATGAAAAATGTTTTACTAGCAATACATTTGCTGTCCCCATTGGGAATCCCTCTCTTTGATGCTGGCGAATGGTGCTCTCCTCACTTACTGTCTTCTGGGTATGTTAAAGGAAAGATTTGGGAGATTCATTCAGCTTTGCTTCCCTCGCCTCTTCTGCAAGATCCCCAGCTAAGTCTTCTTAAGTTAGAATGGGGATCATGGAGGTGAGATGAATTTCAACAAATGGCTAAACCAGGTAATTTAGCTATATGTCAAAATTTGCTCAAGTATTCCAGAAAAAAACCCTAAAACTCAAGTTCAAAGGGAGTCTGAATTATAGCTGATGTCACGGAGAGGGTTGTCCTGTGAAACAGGAGAGAGAGGGGGGAGGGAGGGAGGGAGAGAGAGAACTGGTTCCCTCTCCCCAATTTTTTCAAGCAAATCCCTGCAATCACAGCTGATCAGATGCAGGCAACCTCATTAGGATGCGGCAGAATTAAGGGATGTTCATGCCATAATTGGGTGCAAATGGGAAAAGAGTACCTAAGAGTATTGCTTGTAAGTGCACCAAATTATTAATTTTGATTCTTTCGGTCTAAAGATGCTATCCATTCATCATTTCCTGCTTCTACCAGGTAATAGCTTAAGCACTATGCAGCGTCCAAGTAATATGGTAAGAGGAATCTGGAAGTCAAATTTGAACGTGGAATGGTGTGTGATGACAAAGCTAGATGAAAACATATAGTTTATTCTGACAGGATTGGAAAAACAGAAGAAATAAGTTGTTTCTGTTGAATCCAGCCTTCTTTAGGTTATTTTGTCCAGGCTTTCTAAGAATGTGAATTTTCTATTGACTACAATATCTCCACTTCAAGCAGTGACTATAGCTGGGCTTAAATATCGCCATTAATGATGTTGACCATAAACTCAGTGGCATAGATGTAAAACTTTATGGTTTTGCTATTGACGTCCTCTCCATCAGTCAAAGAACAGACCCATGAAACAGAAGTGGCCAAGCAGGAACATTCGTAAAGTATCCAGTCCTATGGATTCTCAGACTGTAAAGCCTAGATAAAACCATTTTCAAGCTGTGGACTGGAGGAAAGGAAGTATATTTTGGCAAGCAGCATGGCAACGTTTGGTAATGCTCTCAATTTTCCTGACGCCTCTGAAGTTTCTGTTAGGTTTTGCACGGGAGAACCAAGGGAAACTTTGAGAAACACAGAATATTCCTCTGTGAAACCTGATGTGTCCCTTAAAGCTTTCCTCTGGTTTATGGGATGCTGAGCATTTATACCACAGAAGTAATCAAGTGCAACAAATTCATGACGTTAATTGAGGCAGAAACAGAAATAAAGTGAAAGGCCTTTTTGGAGTTCATTATGAATTCAGTTCTGTTTAAGGAGAAGAGTGAGCCCATTTTGGGGATCATTAGCCAACAGATGTAGATGTGGATTTAAAAAGGAAGGGGCTACGTAAGAGCTGTTCACACGTTCTGGCCAAAAGAAAGTCAAGAGATGCACTGCAACACAGGTCTGCATGGGAATTACGTTAGGATTAGTCTAAAAGCTTGAGAAGTGGGGATTTTGGGAAGTGACAGTGGGATTTTATAATAAATTCTTTTCCACAATTCTATATAACTTATTTTTGAGTGGGGTGATAGAAGAGGAAAGGGACTTATTCTAAATACAACTGAGGTGTGCAGAATCATAGGTCTTTTTGCATTTCTGCTTGCACAGATATTCATATTAAAATATTCTGTAATTGGAAATAAATACCTTTTATTTATACCTTAAAGTATAATGTTTGAGAAACTGTTCCTGCATGACATCATTAAACTGTGGGAGTACTTATTTCTTCCCTAAAAGAGTGAATAACAGCTCCCACAATATCCTAACAGTTTGTGCAAATTCACTTTTTTTTTTCAAAGAAAAAGTTAACATTTGTTTCTTCAGAAGATGCGTGCTGTCTTCTAATGAAAGCTTCCTCTTTGTTTTCTATAATGTGGGAATGGACTATTATGTAACTGGCCCAAATATCATCTTAAAAAAAATGATCTTATGCCTTTGTGACTAGAAGGCATCAACATTTTGTGTTGTTTTAAGCCTGCATAAACAGTCGCTTGTGCATATCAGCAGCTTTTTTTGCGACTGCACTTGGAAATACATTTTGCAGAATTAAAATGTCATGTGCTTCATGTTGGAGAATGACATTGGTTGAGTATGAAATGGCAAATGTTCTGATTCTGCAAAAAAAAGGTAGCATGGTGTATAATCTCATAAAACAAATTTGAATAAATATGAGAATTCATAATACCATTCATGTAAGCATGGTTTTTAAGTGGATTTTTCATAAACAGCTTTCAGAATGACTTCTGGGAAATCCATCCCATTGATTCGAGAGGTTTCTACAGTTACTGCTTGAGATCTGAGTTCAAAAGTGATAGAAGTAGAATATTTGGGGTAGGGAAGAAGTTGAATTTCAGAGCCAAATGTAGCTTTCTATGATTGTTCCCAAGTCAAGAGTGGGGACTGGGGCACTATCAGTCTCTGCTGTGATTATTTCATGGCCATATATAAGCATTTTGAAAGTATACTTTCTTCTCCACTAAGGAGCAGGTCTATGACAATTCACCATGGCCAACTCGTCATGGCCAACTTTCCATGGCCAACTCACTGCAGGACAATTCAATGCGGGTCAAGAGTTACATTAATATCAAAGAAATGGTGGAATACATAGAATCGTTAAAGAAAGGATGGAAAAGGAAGGACATAATGAAATGTGAATGGCAAAAATGAAAATAATTTGTATTTATTGTAAATAATATAATATAATTTGTCCCGTGGCAATTTGGCCATGGTGAGTTGGCTGCGGCGAGTTGGCCATGGTGAGTTGCCAGAGCAAGTTGGCTGTGGTAACTTGTCCCATTCCCACAGATAGCTACTTATTATTGCTACTTTCATGAGTGCTATTCTATCTTGGCATCTACAGTATATTTCCTGTTCTCTAGTACAGTGAGAATTCTCTGCACACCACATTATACACTCAAGAAATGATATTACTAGCAGTTGCTTTCATTACTGATACTGGCTATAGAGGGTTTTCTGACCCTAGCATTGCTCGGCCCCCTGTATGATGATTTAATAAGAACAGACAGGTGTTGTCATGGAAATCTGCTGATTTGCCTCTAGCAAAGGCATAGTGCCAAAAATCGCAATAGGAAATTTTAAACAACAAATGTGCCACAGGGTTAAGGTGTGTCAAGTAGGCTGCATTCAGAAAATAAAAGTGTTTGTGTGCGGGGGGAAATTAAGCCTAAAAGCATTATAATCAGTTCAAGAGTTTCTTCCTTTTATCCACATTACTCTTTTTTCCAGTTCATCCTTTCCTTTCATTCTTGCCCATATGGGATATTTTTCACAAATCACTCCCTAGCAGGGCAAGACTAGTGGGCATTGGAATACGATGTGTTTTTTTTCTGTTTCATGATCTGGTGAACCTGCTCTGCTACCTGAACTATAGCCATATATGACTGCTGCCATATACATACTCTTATAGTATCATAATCCCTAAATAAGAGAGCAAATTCTGCATTTTGGGCATAGAGCTTGCATTGGAGACACAGAACTCTGGTACCATAGCTTCATAATCCAGGCCATATCATTATAATCTGCACAGTTAGGGCTGGATACTAATTAAACATCAGGTGATAGCAACCTAAGTGTAGCTCAGTCCTTAATTCATGCCATATTTCAGCGCTTCTTTATTCTGTGCTCCATTTTGAGTAGAAGAAACAACCAAGAAAAGTCTTTAAAAGCGTAGGATAATCTCTCAACCAGTACTGATAGTACAATTAGGCAGGGTTGAAGCTGCTGTCTTGCACAGCAGATAATGAGTGCTATGAAATGCTTAGACTCATAAAACCGTGGAGTTGGAAGGAACCATAATAATTTTCTAATCTACCTTCTACAATGTGGAGGAAAACCATCCTTGAGAGGCAGATGTATAGCTTCTTAAAAATCCAGAATCTGTTGAGTAGGAGTGTATCCATGCCTCAGCAAGCAAGGTACACATGCATTATCTCTGGAGATAGAGGACCAACTCTTCCATAGGTGGCCTCTGTCACTGTTGAGAGAGCTTATTGTCAGAAAGGTACTTTTCCCACTGAAATGAAATCCAAGTAGCTGCACTTAAATTCCTTATTGCTGGTTTTTTTAGCCACGAAAAATAGTTTGTGACCACCTTCCCTATGACATCCTTTCTCTGCCTGAACCTTGTGGCCTCTCAGGTATTTTCCCCCCAGATTGAATATCCCCAATTTCTTCAGCTTGTTTTCACAGGGCATGTCCAAAGTCACCTTCCTCTGAACCTGCCCTAATCTATCAATAGTTTTCTGAAAATGTCATGCCCAGAATAGCAATAGTATTTAGACATAGACATACTGGGGTTTTAAAATTATTTGCATATTGACCCTAATAATCTGGATCTTCATTTTGCCAACTTTGGAAGGATGAAAGGCTGGGTTAGCTGACTCATACATAGTTCTCATGTGCAAAGTAAATATAAATTGAAACATGCCACCAATGATTTAAATATAAATTTGTTGAGTAAATGAATAAGTAGTGAGTAGTGCAAAGTTAGAGGCAATAAGGGGTTGATGAGTCTTTGATCAATATTTCTTTTCTAATTAGAAAAGAATGACAGTGATATCTTTTCTCTGCCAGAGAAAGAGAGGAGGTATTTGTAGAGTTTCTTAACTCATGAATTAAAATAATTCTGGATTATCTGCTTTTTGAATAGGTATGTGTGGGGAGATGATGATCTTGGGTCCATCTTGTTAACAACATCTAGCACAGATATTTCTATTTTCCTCCTTCCTTCTTCTCTCCCTCTACATCCAAACATATACATAAATCCACAGATGCACCCAAAATACTTAGCTTCGAATCTCGCACATCTTCATCAATTTATTTTTCTAGCAACCTGCATCATTAGAACAAAAATGTTCTCCCAAGTATTTGTAAGTGGAAATATATTAGTGTACTATCAGAAACCTTGAGGGCTCTTAGCTGGGTTTAATAAATCAAAAGCACAATTAGAATTTCCTTAATCCCTCCTATTTTTCTTCCTCTTTGTCTTATATAATGCTAAATGAACATTTCTTAAAAGTTGCAGAACTGAGAATCAAGTCACCTTGATTTCACAAGCACCTCATCCTCAGAGTGATCAAACTGGGGGGCAATGGTGTCCATGCATCACCAAGCATCATTGTTCAGCAAATTCATACGCAAAAGTGGAGTTTGTGCAGTAGCACCCTCTCCCCACCTATCAATCTTTCTGTTATTTCTGCTGAGCTCAGAAACCCTCTGTGAGTGTGAGTGTGTGTGTGTGTGTGTGTGTGTCGGGGGATTAGCATCCTGAGCCACTGCTGATCATGAGATTAATCTTTGCAGAAAATTAAACTTCTGTTTGTGCAGAAGGCCTTTTCCTCTGCAGCCGAGACAAGAAATTGGGATTTGGATTAGAATTGACAAGGCGGGTGATAAACTGCCACCCACGTACAACAACTGTTCTTCTTGGGTGGCTTTGAAAAGTGTTTCTCCAACTTCACATGCAACCTTCTTCCTACTTCAGAGCTGTATCATTTCTTTTCTCCAATACGAGGATAGAGCACACTGAAGTGATTAAAGATGGAAAGCAAGTGGTCGTTTGACAAAGTCAGAAAATGCCTCTGTTCAACTGTACAGGATATAGATGTGTAAACTGTGCAGTCCAGGAATTTCCCCATGGGAATCTTTATAGATCCAGTCTCTAAAGCAGTGGATCTAGCTGGGGAATTCTGGGAGTTGAAGTCGACACACCTTCAAGTTGCCAAGATTGAAAAACACTGCTCTAGAGAAGCAGATAGCTCCAAGCCCATCTGTTCATCCAAAAACACTAAAGGGGTTATTTTTGACCTATAATTAAAATAAGCTATTTAGTGTGACACAGTTAGAGCAGAAGCATGCATTGTTTTCCTTGCCTACCTATCTCTAAAATACCTAAGTATCCTTCTAGATTAGTCCAGCTGGTCCAATGTTCTGTACTCTTCCATAATAGTCCATCAGGACTATACAGGAAGCTCATAACAGGCAGGAAACAGTAGTCCTTTCCAGCGATCAGATCTTTGATAAAGTTGATAAAAGAGCTCTGAAGTCTTTGTCTACATTTAATTACATGACTTTATGGGCCTCCAGATTATTACTGTCTCTCACATTTTCTCACTATTAGTGTGTACTGGAGCTGAGTTAATACAGAGTACCACATCTGCTAATTAGTTAGTCTTGAACATTATCCCTTTCTTAAATCGCTTCTTTTTTTATTATTATTTTGAGGTTCTCAGCCTAGCAGAAGCCTTTGAGAAAGATTTCTTAAAGGATGAGAGAGCAAAGAAAACATAAGTTGCCAGTTCCTGGTTTGATGGGATAATTTGTTTTTTTGGGGGGTACAGCTTTTAATGTAATTAAGTTCATTAATACCCTGTAGCACTTTGCATTTTTTTTAATCAAAAAGAAGATATAAATTTATTCTAATTAACAAACCAGTAATCAACGTAATAACCATAGTTGCTTTGACAAGAGAGGGGCTGTGAAGGTATTACCTTTTCAAAACAAATGTAAGCAAATGGTTGTATTAAACATTATTTATGGTTAATTTCTAAAAGATGAAGTGCAGGTAGAAAAGTCTCTGTGTTTGCCTAAGTCTCTGGCTTTGCATCACTTGTAGTATCACACCAATTAAATCTGTAGTACAGGATCCAAATATAAATCAGCGATGGAATTACACTCTTCATAAATTCAGAGACATTCTCCAATGGTGTGTTCTAGAACTGAGAGCTGGGACTTCAACAGATCCTGGAATTTTGCTTAGGCTGAAACTATGGCAGCAAGCACTGATGTAATCTTTCAAAATCTATAGAAGTGTCTGGGATAGTGAAGATTATCATCTCTAATTACATGCCTGAGAGCAATGCTTTACAAGCTAATAACAATTTTCATGCTTCACATGAGCATATCGCCTGTTAAGTGAAAGATAGGAAGGATCAGAAACTTTCTAACTTCAAGCGCTCCCTTGGGGTGGGGGAGGGGTCTTTGGCGACATTACAATTCATAAAAGATTTTGCATCTCCGTGAGTATGCAAAAAATACCTGAGTCTGTTTTATGTTTCAAAGCTTGAGAGCATTTTAAGGGTCTTTTGATCCATTTTCCTTATTTCTGGGAGAATACTGTAGTGGCATTTCCATATTTTCTGGCTTCCAATCTTATGACAATAAAGGAAAGCTGAGTGACCTCAATTATTTCTATTCAGACAGTGGTTCTCAACCTGTGGATCAGGACCCCTTTGGGGGTCAAACGACTCTTGTCTTAGGAACCGAGACACCGCTCCTCTATCTGTCTCCAGGCGAGTCTAATAGGTCCTATTTCCAAGTAGGCGCCATAGACTCTGATTTTCATTAGGTGTAGGCCATTGCGCTTGTGAGAAAGGTCAAGGAAACACCTGCCTTTCAGGTATTTACATAATGATTCATAATAGTAGCAAAATTACAGTTATGAGTAAGCAACAAAAATAATTTTATGGTTGGGGGTCACCACAACATGCTGTATTAAAGGGTCGCAGCATTAGGAAGGTTGAGAACCACTGTTCTACTGTCTCCAGGTACTGCCACATCCACTACCCAGACTTTTTGGTCTTTTTTATTTCTAATTGTTTATAATCTGGGGTGCTATGTGGCAGATGCCTATCTGTTTGAATTCTAAAGGCCCAAAGCAATTTAGTTTCTTCAATTTCTGTGACTTTCTCTTTTTTTTATGGTCCCATCAGTTCTTGCTTTCAGCCAAATATAAATTTCATGCAGATCTTTCAAGGCACCATTGTTGCTACTTTGTCATGCCGCTGCTTATAGTCAGTCTGTGCGATCTTCTTGCAGCAGTTTACGAGGTGGTCCACTGTTTCTTCAGCTTCTTTGCAGAGGCAGCACTTGCTTTCTGTTGCTTTCTCAATTTGTCTTCATTTGTTTGCATTTGTTCTCAATTAAATTATCATTATGTTTATTTACCACCCATCCTACCACAAGGTAACTTTGTGTAGTTATATGTCATGTTAAGTCATTATTTTTAACCACAGATCATTGACCGGGTGCACACAACATTCTACATCAAAAGCCATATTAGATCAACTTCTGTAAAACTTAGTGTAATATATGATCCTAGTTCTTTGCTATTTTTCTAAATGGACAAAACATGGTTATTTTTAACTATGATTAGTTAAAACCACTTCAGACTAAATTATACCAAAGCTGGCTTCTTCTTTTTCTAAATGTATTTACTGATGAATTTAGAGTTCTGATTATGCTGCACAATAAATTTCATTTTATCTAAAGCGTACGTGGAAATGTTTGATAATCTCGTTCCTACTGTAAATCTGGGGACAAAGGAGGAATGAATATGGAGAAATCTAGGAGGAACCAAATTTTCTTTTCATAGTAGCTCTCACAATGTTAAAACATAGTTTAATTTTTCAGCTGAACACATCCAATGCTGTTACAGTCTGTAATGTAAAGATAGCCTTGACAGCATGACTACATATTGATTCATCCTTTTGAATTAAAGGTTTTGTCAAATTATAAAGCTGGTTGATCCTGAATATGTATTCAGAATGAGAGAGAAAAAGCTGTAAAGGTACTCTCATTCATTCTCCCCTTTGATTAATGGAGTTTCTGTCTGTCTGTTACAAATGAGGCCAAACTATATAAATGATAGAAGTGTAATGTCAGCTCCAGGGGTGGGTTTCACTCACCTTTGTTATTTGTTTGCTCGCACACAGGCCACTTCTGTGCATGCGCACAGTGTATCTAATGACGTCTGAGCAGGTGGGTGGAGCTTCCCGTCGCCGCTGCTACAGGTTCGCCCGAACTGGGGCGAACCGGTAGCAACCCACCACTGGTCAGCTTCCAAGTTCTATGTCAGAATGGTGATCTTACGCAGATCACTTTGAAGTGCAGAGAAGAACAACCAGAATGCTTAGGGGGACTGGAGATTAAAATGTACAATGAACAGTTGCAGGAACTGGGCATGGCTAGTTTAGTGAAGAGAAGGAGCAGGGGAGACATGATAGCAGTCTTCCAATATTTGAGGGGCTGCCACAGAGAGGTCAAGCTATTTTCCAAGGCACCCGAACTGATTAAGGAGAGATTCTATTTATTTTATTTTATTTTATTTTGACAAGATTTATATACCGCTCTTCTCCCGAAGGACTCAGGGCGGCGAACAACAATTAAAAACATACAATGGCAATTAAAATCCAATTAAAACCAATTTAAAATGTAAAATAATAAATACTAAAACCTCAGAATCAGAATCAGCCCATTTGTTGGAACAGCCAAGTCTTTAGGTCACGACGGAAAGAGCGGAGATCGGGCACCGTCCGGAGCTTGGTGGGTAACCTATTCCAGAGGGTAGGTGCTCCCACAGAGAACGCCCTGCCCCTGGGTGTCGCCAGCCGACATTGTCTGAGGAGGTGCCGTCCTAGAAATAAGGAGCAATTTTCTGACAGTGAGAACAATCTATCAATGGAATGGCTTGCCTTCAGAAGTTGTGGGAGTTTCAAGAAGAGATTGGACTGCCATTTGTCAGAAATGTGTAGGGTCTCTTGGTTGGGCAGGGGGGATGTACTAGATGAGGTCCCTTCCAACTCTGTTAGTCTGTTAATCTTCCCATCCCCCAGAGGAAAATGAAGGCAAGTAATTAAAAGAATTCAGACATCTGCATCCTTTTCATTCTTTTACTGTAGAATTGAAACTTAACCACAAAAAATGGCAATCGATAAGAAAGGAAGAGATAACAAATCCAGGGGGGGAAAGCATCTGCAGACCTTTGAAAGAGTGGTTTCCTTTGACCAAGATTCATGCAAAACATACCTTTGTTAAACAACTATGTTTAAAAACAAAGTGAGCTACTATATTTCCAGCTAAACTTCATAGAGCAGTTAGGCTTATCTTACCCTGAAGCAGTGGTGGGTTCCCCCCGGTTCGGTCCGGTTCGCGTGAGCCGGTAGCGGTGACGGTGTGACATCACCGAACCGGTTCGCAGCGTCCCGGACCCTGTCCTACCCGCACGGCCCAACTTACCTTTTTTTAAAAAAATCGGCAAAATTTTTTTGCCGATTTTTTTAAAATTAATTTTCTGCGCATGCGCGGTAGCGCGGTTTAGCGCGGTAGCGCGTGCACGAAGAGAACCGGTAGCAAAGGTGAGTGGAACCCACCCCTGCCCTGAAGGGTAAAGTTCATATTATGATTAAATAAGAACATCCTAAAGGGGAAATTAGACTTTAGGTACCAAATAATGCAACAATTTGTCTTGGATAGAGTTGGCTGTCAATGGTCTTTGTATCCAAGTACAAAGTACTAAGTACTAAGCACATTTCCTGATTGTTCTCTTTTAGAGTTCCACTTACTCCCATTTTTTGCTTGAGCTAACAAATTTACCTGCAGCCACTAACTGGACTAAATTTAGTCCATCATAATATTTGCCAATAGGTGCTATTATTCTCATGCCTTATTTTGAAACTTCCCATTGCTTCAAAATCCAGCAGAGCTCTCAGTGTGCAGAGGCAGCATGACAAAACGGGGACTTACACAGTTGAAACAGCATGGAATATGCTATTTTTGGCTTGCAATCCATATCACAGTTAACAGCATCCATATAACTCACGTAGTGATGATATCTTTGCTCTTGTGGCCCGTGCTTGCAATAATGATGTTACTACCCAAAGACATTTAATCAACACCATCCCCTGTCATGCCAGGACATTTTGAGTTTCACTTTGTTACCTCATTTAGTTCAACCACTTCTGATTGATCAGAAGTGATTGTGTCTGGCCCATTGCTGGAAAAATGCGCAAAAGTACCACCCAATTTTATCACCAGCAATATTTGATCACCTAAATTAGTCATATTTATTTATTTATTTATTTATTTATTTATTTATTTATTTATTTAATAGTATTTATATGCCGCCCCTCTCCCGGGTGACTTGGGGCGGCTCACAGAAGTTAAAAATATAAAATAAACATTATAAAATCAATTGAAGTCAATTAAAAACAAATTAAAACCAATTAAAATAAATTAAGATCCCTCATCAGATCAGCCAGATAGTTAAAAAAGCCAAGTCTTTAGGTCATGGCGGAAGGAGCGAAGGTCAGGGGCAGTCCGGAGCTCAGTGGGCAACCCATTCCAGAGGGTCGGTGCGCCCACAAAGAATGCTCTCCCCCTGGGGGCCACCAGCCGGCATTGACTGGCCAATGGCACCCTGAGAAGGCCCTCTCTGTGAGAACGCACAGGACGATGGGAGAATGTTGCTGGCAGAAGTGGTCCTGCAAGTACCCCGGTCCTAAGCCACACCTAATGAGTTTCAAGAAGTGTTTCTCAACCTTACAAGCTTGAAGACGCATGGACTTCAACTCCCAGAATTCCCTAGCCATCCATGGAGAATGGAAGGCCGCACAACAAAATACCAAGGTTGAGGAAACACTGTTTTTAAAGTATCAGTTAAAAGTTCCACAATATTAATCACCGGGATCTTCTGTCATTATTGTTATTGTTGGCAGCATATCCACACTGGACAGAGAGGCTGAACGATACCCAGTTAGACAGTGGGGATCAACTTCGGTGGGAGTGTAGAGCTTCTGGAAAGCCGAGGCCCACTTATCGCTGGCTCAAAAATGGGAATACTCTACGGTCAGAGGTAAGTATGCTGTAGTTTTATTTGCTTTCAGATTGTCTTAGGACAGGCCTCTCCATACTTGGCAACTTTAAGACTTCTGGACTTCAACTCCCACAATTCCCCAGCCAGCATGGCTGACTGAAAAATTCTGGGAATTCAAGTCCAGAAGTCTTAAAGTCACCAAGTTTGGAGTGATCTGTCTTAAAATACTGTCTTGGGTTCAGATGCCCATTGAATTAGGATGTAAAACCATGATATATTTTGTGTCATTTTAGAGCAGGGGGCTGAACATTTTCCAAGTGGAGACATTTCATGTAGATGGAGCCAGGAAAAAAAAATCTGAGATGATCACAACAACAAAAAAATAGCTTTGATTTAAATAACATTAACATAAATTAATTATAGGGAATATGATTACTTCCTGTGTATTTAAGAATTCTTCTCATTTTTCATATTAGCATTCTAATTTGTTGGCAACTGTTGGAAGAGCTCTGATGTTTCAGGTAGCTTAGGGGCCTTAATTAAGTTTCCTTTTTTAAGACTAACATACATTTTTGTTATGGCTTAAGTTTGTATCACCTGTTATGAATCTATACTTCTTTTTTTCAGTCTGTGGCATCCTAAATGTGTATCTTTTTTTTTTTTTTGCCTTTCTTTCTTAAAGTGTATGTGAAAACCCACAAGAATCTGAAGAGGCACTTTTTTAATTTGTGCATTTTCCTTTTATACTTTATTATTTTAGGTGCCCTATGTCATAAATGTCACGATGAAATGCAATCAAGAAAATAGCCATTCAACAACCATTTACTCCTCCTTCTTCCTTATCACTAATAAAACAGAAAATACTAGTTGCATTCTGAAGTCTTCTTATTGCAAGCAAATACTTTTTTAAAAAATCAACTTCTTTTTATCTTGAACTAATTATTTCATGTTAAGATTTCCATTATATTGTGGCATCAACAGTGTCATCTGCTGTGCTACTCACAACTCCTAATAAAATCAGTTCCTACCCTGTTTCCCCGAAAATAAGACATCCCCAGATAATAAGCACAATCGGGCTTTTGAGCACATGCGCCAAAATAAGCCTCCGCCAAAAAATAAGCCCTCCCCAAAAATATTTAAATGCAGAGCTGGAAATCAGGTAAGAGAAGCCCCATCTTGCTCCACACACCCCAAAATAATAAGACCTCCCCAAAAATAAGGCCAAACGCTTATTTCAGGGTTCAAAAAAAAATATAAGACAGGGTCTTATTTTTGGGGAAACACGGTAGTCGCAAGGTAGTTGGTTATACTTATCTATATCTATATATTTCTCAAGGGTGAAGTATAACCGGTTCACAAATATGAGCGCATGCGCATCCATGCATTTGCCCGATCTTCCACGCATGCATTTTGCTGGTGAGCGCACCTTGCACCCGGCCTCAAAAGCACGCCTAAATAGGATGGCATAGAGCCGGTGCAGGTGCAGGTGGGCGGGTGGGTGGAGGCCCACCCGTAATTTCCACTACCGGTTCAGATGAACCGGTCCGAACCAGCTGAATACCACCTCTGATACTTCTGTAGTAAATGATTGCAATCCATTTATAGACATCCATATCTATAAACGGATTGTAAACATTTATTACAGAAGTATTTAGTTTAACCCGCAGGTATAAATATTGTTAGAAATTCATCTCTTGTATCCCATTGCATTTTATTGCCAGGTGTACAAAGCCAGGTGCTTAAATACTCATGAAGAATGAACTCACTTCTCTCATTTTAAAGTATCACTTTCTCAGCTTTTCAGACTTATCAAAATGTTTTCTTCAATCCTTTTTCATAATAATGGCATCTCAAGGATGGCTCTCTCTCTCTCTCTCCCCTCAAAACTGTGCGCCATCTCGAATGAAAAGGCATATATGTAGCACCAGCTTTATTGAAGAAAAACCATCATTCCCTAAAATCCGACTGTATATCATTTATTTTCTGGCAAGACGGAACACTAACCGAGAAGCCAAAAGCTTATTTTCTTAGCTCAGATGAGTGCGCTGCTACAAAAAAGCAAAATTTCATATTTTTATTGTCACTCAGTAGGGATTCTTTGCTTATTCCAAAGCAGCAAGTTAAATCTGTTCCACTTCTGTGATACTTATGATACCAAAACATTATGCATCATGTTAGCTATATATTTCAGTCTGCTTGACAAAGTTGCTGTCTTTGCAATTCTGGACAGTAATGACAAATGGAACAAACTAAATAAAAATCAAATCCTCAGTCAACTACCATAAGAGTCTATGCTTGTTTTGGCTCACTAACTACAGAAGTCAGTTCTATTCATCCCCCCCCCCCCCACAAGATTAGCACGTTAGTAGCTCTGAATAATTACTGATAGCAATAAAGGATCAGAACAGTGAGATTTCGTATAATCACCAAAGTCTCATTTTTAAACATGAGCAAGGATAATCCTAGCCAACGTTAATCATATGCAGTTTTAAGCATCCAAAAACATTTCAACATGGTCACAAAGTAAAACAAAAAGATAAAACAATGGAAAAACTGTCAACATGGCAGTCAGTAAAGCTCCTTTAATAAATGTTAAGCACATAAATATGTCATTCCCTCTGCTGCCATCATTATTTGAGCGGAAGCTGAGAAGCCAATAACTTTTCCTGATGTTCTTTGCTTTTGTAGAATTATATTTCTATTCCATTACAGAGCAGGATTGAGATGGTTAATGGTGTACTGATGATCCACAGTGTTAATCAGTCAGATGCTGGAATGTATCAGTGCGTAGCAGAAAACAAGCATGGAGCCATTTATGCCTCTGCTGAACTGAAGATTTTAGGTTCGTATTTAAGGCTGTTATTCTTTTTTTCCATTCATTTGCTAAGACTATATAGTGTTGATCCAGAGTCCCAAAAGAATGAAAGAAAGGTGTCCATCTAGTTCAGCAGTTCTCAACCTGTGGGTCGGGACCCCTTTGGGGGTCGAACGACCCTTTCACAGGGGTCACCTAAGACCACCGGAAAATATATATTTCCAATGGTCTTAGGAACCAAGACACCGCTCCTCTATCCGTCTCCAGGTGAGTCTAATAGGTCCTATTTCCA
>JANHFM010003859.1:94489-104651 GCA_032468115.1 Grayia smithii
ACGGGTCCGTCCACCTTCTCCTCCTCCCGCTTCCTTGCCAGGCCTTGCCGGGCTTTGCATTAAAGCCGGGTCCGGCCTCGTGGCTTTGACCCTCTCTCCCCGTCCCTGTTTCCAGGTCGATCCTCTCGGACAAGACGTCGCGCAACCTCTTCTTCTTCCTCTGCCTCAACCTCTCTTTCGCCTTCGTGGAGCTGCTGTACGGCATCTGGAGCAACAGGTACAAAAAGGGGAAGCCGAGGGAGGAGGGAGCCCGGAGGGCGGCGCTTCTCCTTGGAAAGTCAAGTTCAGCGCCGCTGGTGTTGCCACGTCTCCCTCTGGCAGGGACGAAGGGGATGGCCGGCTCTGGAGAGGAGCGCCATTGGCTTTTGGGAAAGGGTTGGTCTCAGGCTTCCTCTCCTGGTCTACTTGAGACCTGATCATGGCTGTTTTCCCCCTTTACTTTTAGATACCAGTTAGTTAGTAGAAGGCAACTTTCTTTTTTAAGCTGCAAGGTGAAAACCAGAAAGATTTGGGCAGATCACACAGATTGTCCTAATGTACCTGGGAAAATTCTGCAGTCTCCCTCCAATATCATGTCCTCTCTGCCGTATTTAGATGATGGTTGCTGACCCAGGTTTTTTTGTTTTGTTTCATTTAAGAGACAGGAGTTGATGAAACAATTAAGGGATTGTCATTTGTTATTCTTTAACGTGTCCAGCTATGGTTTAGAACTGTTGAGGTGTCTAAACAGGTTCAGTGAGGAATGGCTCTTCTTTAGTAAAATATAATTACTCCCTAAAATGTCTAATTGCGATGCCATAATAAAACTGTGTTTATTAAGTTGTTGAACTAGATCTCACTGAATGTATAGGTCTTTTATGGGTTTTTCTTCACAGATACTGATTTTTACATAAATTAATTGTAGTTGCTGGTGGCTGGGACTTGCGGGCGGCTGTGGAAGCCGTATCTTATTTTTGGGAAGAGAGGAGTCTCTTTGCGTCTTTGGTTCAGTATAAAACTAAAATTGCACAAACATGTATTATCCTATCACCCATTTAGTTGTCTCAGCTTCATATACCCAAACTGACAAAGATAGTAGTTCGAGAAAAATCACGACACAAAGGGTTCTGTAGAATCCAGTGAATTTGTTAAAATAATAAAATTGGTATTGTGGGGCATGATGCAAGATCCCCCTTGTGTGTATGATGTTACAGCATCTGTAGAAAAGGGTAGCAGCTTGTATTGCAATGGCGGTTATCCCCACTTCCCACAGATGCTTATGCACAGGCTCTTTTTAATTTCTTATATGCCAACGCCTGTTTCTATGAGCCTCCCCCTCAAAATATATAATTATCACTATAAGGCAGAGTAACTTCACTATTTAGGCATGTGTGCAGAATAGTATATTGCAGTGATGGTGAACCTTTTTGGGACTGAGTGCCCAAACCGGAACACGCATGCATATGCATGAATGTGCATGCACCAGAGCATCGGAAACCTGAAGACCAGCTGGCTGGCACATGCATGCTTGGTTTTTGGCTGTTTTCCGGGCCGTTTTCAGGCTGTTTTGGGGCCAAAAACGGCCGGACACGCCCCCGAAAATGGCCAAAAAAGAGGCATGCATGCAACGGCCAGCTAGTCTTCAGGTTTCCGGTGCTCTGATGCACTGGAAGCCAGAAGAGCAGCTGGCGACGCCATGTGTGCCCACAGAGAGGGCTCTGCATGCCACCTCTGGCACGCGTGCCATAGGTTCACCATCACAGGTATATTATATACACTTTGTGTATGCTAAGAATATTAGGGAGAGCAGAGATAAGCAATCCATGACCCTGTTAATGTAGTCTCTTACTGCAATTTCTAAAAATTGTCACTCCATAAAATAGGAAACAGTATATATAAAATGAAATATGTAAAATAAAACACTTGAAGGAAGTGATACCCCATCAGAAAATGTGGAGAGAACTGGTCTGTAGAATTGTTGAAAATTAGACATGATTGAATGGATAGTTTAATCATCATATGTAAAATGATCTTATTTCTGTAAACATCTAGTAAATCACATTAAAACATTCAGTATTCATCCATCTTGCTGGTTTGGCTGGAATATGTACTATATTGCATAAATGAGTAACATAATTCATTTTGCAAAGGAGTTTCTACATTTGAGCATGTATCTGTTATGATGATATGTCTTAGTATAAGATGCTAGGGAAAGGTCTGGATAACTGTTAGGACATATACAGTTGAAATTTAATAAATATGTATTCTCTTTTAATAGACTGGTCTTTATTCCCTGTGATATTTCTAAACCTTCAGCCCTTTGGCCTACCCTAGCTAGCTTGTGTGAGGTTTCATGACTGTACCAAGCAGTTTGGCTTCCTTCAGACTTAGAAGCAATGGAGATGAAAATTGTCCCAGAGTACTATGATACCTATCACCTTCTGAATTCCAAGGTAGAATAGAAGGTGTAATCTTTGTATGAAGTAATATCTTCATAATAAATACTCTTTTTTTCTTGGCCATCCAACCTAACTAATCACTAGAGAGGTTTGGATTAAGTTTAAGTAATTGGTAAATTGATGGATAGGGAAAGGTGACACTGTGTATTTCTATTAAATTTTGGAGGGCATTTGAACTAGGTTACTTTGTAATTATGGTATTTATATCAGACTTCTGGCATGGATTTTAGCTTGATTGGATTGTTGGATGGAAGGTACTTGTGTCAGAAAGGTTTAAAGTTGAACTACATCAATTTTAAAGTTTCTGGAAAAATGGTCAAGAAGGGGAAAGCATTCATGGTGAGAGTGTCCCATAATTAATGTTCCTTGGCAAAGGAAGCTCTTACTCCAATTGATACCTTCTTTGCTCCATGGGTGGAAATTTGGGAAGGAAATAACTTTGTGTTGGCTAAGAATGCATTCCGTCAATGTCTCAAAATGGATTCTGATTAATTCCATTTGACTCAGATAAGTTTATGTAATGAGCCTAATGAAAGGTATTATTCCTTTTTATAATCCAGCTTTAAATTTGAGGATTTGTTAGTAACTCTTGATAACATAGTTCATTGCAAGAAGTCAAAATGAAAGCTGCACTTTGAAATGAAGGCAGAAGCTACCAAGAGGATATATATGTATGTATTTATATTTGGTGTGAATAATAGTTCCAGCCCAAACAAATCATGTCTCATCTTTCAAGTAACTAAGAGGTATAGCATCATTTGCATTGGTGACCTTGTAACAAAGTTATGGAATGGTACTGTTTGGTATTTATTTTTTGAATTCAATTAAATGTATATTTATTGATTAATTCAATTCAATTGCTTTTGGTCTTGAATGGACTGCACTTTTTTAGTGTATTGTATATGTATTGTGAGAGATTTAGGTGAATAACAACTTAAGTAAATACAGGTCCAAGGGGACATTGTCACTATTACTACCAGTTTTTTTTTAAACTATCAGTGTTTTTTTAAAAAATGTTCTAATGTATTTTGCTTTCTATAACTGTCTGTATTTAACTGATTTTTTAAATCTTTATATTCCCAGTCTAGGTTTAATATCGGATTCATTTCACATGTTTTTTGATTGTACTGCTCTGTTAGCTGGGCTTGCAGCTTCAGTCATTTCAAAGTGGAGATCTAATGATGCTTTTTCCTATGGGTAAGTGTTCAAGTTCTGAAAAAGCTGTTTGTTGAAACAGTCATCTGTTGACAATAATTGGAAAAGAACATGTACCGGTTATTTTATTATAACATGCTGATAAAGCAGTTGGGATTTGTTAATGGTTAATGAAATCAGCCTATAAATACTTATTGTGGAATTTGGCTAATGAAAAATATACTATATTTCAATAAATTATTGCAAGAGAGGAGCCCAGTCTCCAATACTTGCCTTGAGTAGTTTCTTTCTTGATAGTAATAACAATGTACCAGTAGTTAAATTTGTACTAGAATGGTTAATGGAATCAGCCTATAAATATTTATTGTGGAATTTGGCTAATGAAAAACTAATCTGCCAAACTAATCAATTGTTACTTAGTGCTGTTGCCAGCGTATTTTCTAAACCCAGAAAACATTTGGTGAGCTCCTAAAGTTTGAAACTTCTACAATCTTCCTTCAAATAGATGAATCCTTCTAGTTCCTATTCTTTATGGCTTTTCTTCTATGTGGGATTGTCACTTCCTACTCTGTGGGAGCAAGAGGATGTACTTTGTAGCTGCTATTGTCCTTCATCTAGTGCAGTGGTTCTCAATCTTCCTAATGCCGCGACCATTTAATACAGTTCCTCATGTTGTGGTGACCCCCAACCACAAGAGGAGCGGTGTCTCAGTTCCTAAGACCATCAGAAATATGTGTTTTCCGATGATCTTAGGCAACCCCTGTGAAAGGGTTGTTCGACCCCCCAAAGGGGTCCCGACCCACAGGTTGAGAACCGCTGCTCTGTAGGATCCTGGGTGGAATAATCTTACTGTTACCTAAGGCTGTCTGAATAGTAATGCAAGACATTTAATTTGATCTTTCTCTGCAGAATCTGCTCACTCACCTAAATGGAGTGCCGCTGATATGAGTGAAGAAATAGTCATTAGTGAGGAACAGAATCCTTTTCTGAGAAAAGGAAAAAAAAATATATCAGGAATGCTAAACTGTAACTGCAGAGAAAACATACATCTTACACACAGATTGTCAGGGTTTCAAGTAACACCCCCAACAAAAGAAAACTCAGAGGCTTGAATTTCCTCAAAGTTACATTTTATTATAGATGTCATATTGGCCCATCTGCGAAAACCCCGAATCTGAAAGTTTCCAGATTTTTCCCACCCAAAGAAAAGTTCAGGTTCCTGCCCAACACCCACAAATCCATCACATGGTCCAATCAGACATCGTCCCAACTGGAGATGCCTCCCAGCTCCAGGCTCTTAGGTGCAGGGCAAGTTGTCCTTGACTTCTTGAGAAAGGAATGTTATTATGACTACTGTAAAAATCACCCATACTCCACACAATTCCCCCTCCCAGTTTCCTATAGTAGTAAACATGGCAGGTCTGAAGGCCTGAAACAAAAGATGGCTTCCAGGCCTGAAGCCACATAGACACATAGAGAGAGAATGATGCAGAGCCAGAGAGGAAATGTAGTTTGTCTTTCACATCTGCTAACTCACTCCTTCTTGTTACAAAGTTGGTGTGTAAAAAGAAAGGCTTAATTTTAATTTTAATCATCAGATGGGCGATGAAACGAGGTCATCATATATTAAGAACCTCATGTTTAGGGCAGTTTTCCAATTAAATAAATCTCACATGGTAGCATCATAACCTAACTACTGGGAATTAAGACACACTGAGTTTGGTAGGTCCAGTCCTAAGTAAATGTGCAGGAGACTGCAGACTTTATCAATTAATTGGATGAATTTTAATTAAATAGACAAACCTGAATAGGCTGAGGAAGAAAAAATATATGGTTAATTGGGTTTTAAGTGATGCATAAGCTTACCAGAAGAGGCTGTAATATTTTTTAAAAAAACGTCCTTCTTGTTTTTGTGAGATGGAGAGAAAAAAATTGGAGACTTCTACTAAGATAGTATCTGTTTTTATGAGGCCTTGTAGTACAACGAATACAACAAACAAGCTGTGCAATAAATTGACTTTATGTTGTACTGTTACTTAAGATTCATGTCTTTTGTAGTGAATATGAATAATGCAACATCTCTTTAATTGTCTGCTACATAATTTTTCATAATATGTCAGGGTGTAATAATCTGTTTGTTTCATCAGCCTCCCATCTGCAGAGATTGCTCAACATCTACATTAGGAAGCTATTGTCTGAAAGGGCACAATAATAACTTAAAGTGGTATAAATTGTTTATGGGCCTCAAAACATGAATAAACCTGACAATTTCTCCCAATGTTCCTATAAACAGTCCACTGGTAGAAATAAGTTGATAGGTTAGTCCAAGTCTCTATGATACTAGGCCAGGTAAATTGCATCAAGACAGGAAGGCAATAAAATCACCGTAGAGGTTCAGAAGAACACTGTGAGAATGAGAATCTGAGGAGGAAAAGATAGGCTAAAAATATTCCTACTTGGGATGGATAAGGAATTCTGGGAATACTTAGGACAATACAGGTAGTCCTCAACTTACAATAGTTCTGTCAACTTTGAATCAAACCTGGCAGAAGTCATTTTTCTAGGCCTCAGTTTCCACATATGTGGGGTAGGGGGTAGGAGGATGAAGTACAGTGCTAGACAAAACACAGAACTTTCTTGTGCCTGGAGCGCCTAGAGAGCCCATTAACCTAATTGGCCAATGAGATCCATGTCTTTTGGGGAGGGAGTTGTTTCCTATTTTAATTATACTGAAACCGCGGGAAACATTTAGAGTTGGTTTTCCATTTGATCATGCCGATATGACGTACGCAATAAAGAAGTTCTTAGAGGAAGACTTCAGCCTTGGAATTCTGATTTTCTTGGGTTCGTTAGTTGGGATCATGACAAGTTCATTTAGGGACCGTTCAAAGTTACCATGGCACTGAAAAAAGTGACATGACCATTTTTCAAACTTATGACCATTGAAACATACCCATGGTCACGTGATTTACATTCAGATGCTTGACAACTGGTTCATATTTATGACGGTTGCAATGTCCTGAGGTCATGTGATCATCTTTTGGGACCTTCTGACAAGCAAAGTCAATGGGGATTCCAGATTCACTTAACAACCATGTTACTAACTTAACAAATGCAATGATTCACTTGACTACAGTGTCAAGAAAAGTTGTAAAATGGGGCAAAACTCACCTAACAAATGTAAGCAAGCAACATACATTTTGGACTCAATTGTGGTCGTAGCTTGAAGAGCCTGGTCCCATACCATGAAGAGCTTTAAAGGTTAAAACCAGCATGTTGATCCAGTAGATCTGGTAATCTTTCTTTGTAAGAAAATACAAGAGGCCATGAGGGCATTGCCCTCTGCTATGTCTGTCTCTAGGGTGAGTTTGTTTTTTAATTGGGGACGGTGGGTGGGAGTGGGAAGGATGCAGGCAGAATGGAGCTGGGCTCTCCATTCTGCTTGCATCACCTAATATTCCAACATCCTTGCACAGCACACTGGCCACTTTGTGAATTCACACCCTTGGTACCAAAGAAATCTTGCTAAGTAGGATTAGCTGTGGTACCTAATACAGTCTTAGCACAGTTTCTTTGTATACCTTGATACATGACTTGATGAGCATTGCACTTCTTATCAGAGTATCAGATGGAACTGGGGAAAAAAAAAAAAGACTGGCCAGAGCCTTCAAGGCTGTTCTGCCCCTGCTTTAATGTCCTTGAAATATGTTACACAGATCGATGCTCAGCAGCTGGTCTACATGAAATGACAGATAGGCTTGAGATGGAAGTGTGACAGAGAAGGTGACAAGCGGTAGGATAACCATCTCAGTCCTTGTGGCTGCAGTGTGAAGCTTTTCTTTTCTCCTTCACCTAAATATCATCCTTCCCTTTTGCTAGTTAAACACCAATCTTCAACATCCCGGAAACCACCCCCACCCTCCTCTAGTACAATGACAGCAGGCATCAAAAGAGTTGAGGTTAAATTGTTCATGCTTTGGAAAGGCAGATCGATCCTGGAGGCAGTTATGTGAGCTGGCTGCCAGCTGAGCATTTCAAAAACATCTCAGCTAGCTTATTTAATTAGCCAAGCATGGCCAGCTTAATGGTCTCAAAAAAAGAAGAGAAAAAGAAATCTGTGTAGATTGCCATATAATGTCGAGTGGCTTCCCCATTTTCTGTATTGCTGGTTAGGAAAGAGCCTGACTTAAATGACCCCTATAATATTCCCTCCAGGAGTTCCCAAGCCCTCCTGCTTTTTTATTGCTGTTAACATTTGATTTGTTTTTATGATTTCTAGCCACCACAAGGTCACAGCAAGTGCCAGCATCTAACCAACGTGGCTGATCTGGAAAAAAGCTAAGCAGGACTAGGTCCAGCTGGGACATGGATTGGAGACCACTCAGAGATGAAGGGTCTCTAGGATAGAGTGGAAAACTGAAGGGAAAATGGGGGGGAAAACATTCTAAGGCAGTGGCAATGCTGTCAAGGAAAGTACACAAATATACCCATGGAGTCAACATTTTGGATTCAAAGAACACCAAGAATGTCACAATGGATTTATATTTATTTTAATGATATCCACAGGCAATACTATAAAGTGCCTATTTTACATACATACACACAGACACACACACATGCACACTCTGCATGAGGCAGAATTTCCTCATTCTACTTTTTCTCCTTCAGTATAGCTTTTGTCTGAATATTGAGGGGAAATGGGGAACTGTTTCATGCTTTTCGCTTTGCCCTGAAACCTGATCCGGTTTTGTTTTGTTTTTAAACCCAGTCTTAATGTTAATTAATGCAGTCAAGGGGGCACTTCGCATAGCCTGAAATTTACAAGATTAGAGAAATGGCAAACAGCCTCAAGTATTTGGGAGCAGGAGGTGGATGTAATGTTAACAGGAGTGAATAAAATGTCTCCATGGAACCCTGCTTTGCTAACCTTTAAAATAATTTTCAGTATGACTGAAAGGGGAAGAATATAAACTTAACAAATCAATTCCATGGAGGGTGTGAAATTTAGATGAAGCAGAGAAGCAGAGCATGAAGAGATTAAGAAAGGCTAATGGGGCAGGAGAGAAAAACCAAGACTACTTTTTAGAATACTGATATATATATATTTCTTCAACTCTTATTTCTGGTTACAACAGACTTTGGAGGATTTTCTATCAGTACAGAACCTCTATACCTTTATTTAATTTAAGGGGGTAGCTGGCCAAAGAAATCACCTCAGTGCATGCATGTTTGAGACTCCATGGAAAGCTTTCCAACTCTCTTGAAGAAAAAGTATGTGCCTCCAGTTTAAGAGATGCAGGTGAAAAAAACAATGATTGAAAACCCAATTCATAATGAGATGAAGGAGCAATAATAACAAAAGAGTAAAAGACGTGAAGGTAGATAAGGGAGAGCTAACAAGGGGCCAATAAATGTCACATGGCATTTAATGATGAGAGATTTAATTTAGGAAATGCTATGATGCCTAAATACATTAATAGATAGGTGTAAAACATTTCATTTGTACAGAACAGATTGGAAAGGGGGATATTGAAGCCTCTCCTTTTAATGTACACTAGAAAGGGGTGGGCCTTTGATTGCACAATCGCTGCACCCATAATGACTTTTTCACGGACACCTCTGCTCTAAACTCTTGATATGCACACCTGGACAAGATTTGCTAGAACCTAAGTCTCCAGAATTTTAGGAAACATTTTCATTCTGGAATCTATACTCTTCAAATATCACTGGGTTTTAATGGATCATACGTTTCTGCAGCAGCTATTGATAAATTAAGCCTCTGTTGATGACAACTATGACTAAAACGGCTATGCTCTTTTTTCATCTTTTCTCTGCCTCCTAGGGAAACTCTGTGTTTGATGAAGAAAGAATAAAGATACGGCTAAGCTTTATATTTCCGAAACAGCCTTTATAATTTCAGTCTTCGAACTCTCCTGCTATTGTCATGTATCCGATAAAGCTAATCTAATTATGCTGATGTGTTTTGGGGATTTTAGGATAGTTTCACACATTTAACCTTTTGAAATGTTCACTTTTCTGAATTGCATGGTTTTTAAATTTATAATAAAAACGTATAAATACTCACTCCTTTATCCATGGGCACCTTCACATCCATGGACAAATAACCGGTTTCTCCATTGATCATTGCTGTTCGTAACTGCAGAAAAGAACAGGGCTTCATTAAAATACTTACAGTAGGTGGCTCAGGACCACTGGTCTGCAATGACAATTTAGGTATAGATATTTCACTCCTTTGTGTTTAGGTAAATAATATACAGGTTGGGTTGTAATCATACTGATTCAGGAAAGCAACTGCCATGATTAATGTGTTGGATTAGAACTGGGAGATTTCAAAGTATGAACAATTGACTCCAACGGATTGGTACAAGGATGTTCTTCTATATGTGTACATTTTTGCCGTACCTTTCATTGATTACTTACATCATCTTGGGTTTGTTCTAACTGCGTTGCATGTTACCCATTGTCAATAGACAGACTCTTTGTCAATATTTCTATGATTTGCTAGGAATTTTATGGATAAATTGGCCAGGGAAGGGTAATGCACACAA
>JANHFM010003860.1:41258-52903 GCA_032468115.1 Grayia smithii
TCATGTGACTGGGTGGGAGTGAGTGATGTCGAGTTGGCCACACCCACCCAGGTTTTGTGGCTCCCGGTGTTTTCTGTGGGAAACGTGTCCAAATGGCTCTTTGAGTGTTTAAGGTTGCAGACCCCTACATTAGACAGTATTGTAAGAATTAGGTGTTTAGCAGAGAAATGGCATAAGGGGGAAAGACTGTCCCTGTGTCCCTAGTTGTTTTGGCATGCAATGCCCTATAGCAGCATCCTGAGGAAAATAATATTTTCCATTTAGATTATTCAACTGTTCCTTAATAAGAGCGTTTGTATAATACACTGTTCTTGTTTCAGAATTCCATTTTTTGGGAAGATGTAGCTGTGTTTTTCTCTGTGGAAGAATGGGCCCTGCTGGATTTGGAGCAAAAAAATCTGTATCGAGAGGTCATGCTGGACAACGCAAGGAACCTGGCCTCTCTAAGTAAGGGATTCTATTTTTTTTCTGGAATTCTGAATTTCAATTCTGAAATTGCGGTGGAAGGAATTTTGCAGCCAGGTGTAAGCAGTTAATTTCTTTCTCGGAGGAAATGCTGCCCTCTTCTCTTCCTATAGTGGAAGAGAATGTGCCTTTCTATTCCTATTTGGTTAACAGATGGTCTAAAACAAAGGTCTTCTCCAGCTGGCTGGAGAATTCTGGGAGTTGAAGTCCACAAGTCTTAAAGCTGCCAAGTTTGAAGACATCTGATCTAAAACCTTCATGGTTTCCCTAGAACAATGGTTCTCAACTTCCTAATGCTGCGACCCTTTAATACAGTTCCTCATGTTCCTCATACAGTTCCTCATCCCCAACCATAAAAAATTTTTCGTTGGTACTTCATAACTGTAATTTTGCTACTCTACACGTGTTACTGGTCCGAATAAGTACATTATGGCGCCAACCCCATCACATACGCCTGTATTTGTATGGGGTGTATGTGATGGAGTTGGCACGATTATGTCATCACACCGGGTACTCATGTGGGCGGATCTGCATGTGGGCGGACCCGCCTGGAGATGGATAGTGGAGTGGTGTGTCAGTTCCTAAGACCATCAGAAATATGTGTTTTCCGATGCTCTTAGGTGACCCCTGTGAAAGGGTTGTTCGACCCCCAAAGGGGTCCCGACCCACAGGTTGAGAACCGCTGCCCTAGAAAGAGAAAAGGAGTCTTCTGATCTAGTTTCCAAATCCGCCTGTCCCACGTTGTAGGTAACGTTAAGCGCTCTCTTCTTTTTATGTCATCTGCCTGTAAACAATGGCATTCGGAAACCCGGTTAATCACACAGGAGCATCACAAGGACGTGACTGCTAGAGAACTGGCCTGTCTGATGGGACGGTATTCAAGACATGAGACATTTCACCCAGATAGCTCCTCTTCCCACTTTCTTCCTTGCTTCCTTTTCTTCAGTTAACTCGGACCGAGAACTTTTTTTTTTCCCCCCCTGAGGGAGACCTTCCTCATGAAAAGAAAGCTGGACCTCAGTTCTCAGGTCTAACACTTCCCCCTTCTCCTGAAAAAGAAACCAACATGTTTTCCCTGAATAAGTCCATTGATGAACATGGGCTCTGTTCAAGAGTCCCTTTTGATTCCTTGGAACTGAATCTGATGCCCCACCATGACACTCAAAATAATTTACCTCAAAGAATTTAGATTTGCATTTTGTAGCATGCAGGGCAAGGCGGATGCCTATGGGAGATCTTACTTCAACACAACACAGGCATAGCCCCATGTTTTAAAAATACTCTGACAGAAGCAGGGAGAAGAATCACAAAAAGAACTAAAAGGAAGAAGAGATGGTGGCGGGTGTTTGGGCAGGGATGGGCTTCAAAACTTTTAGAAAGGGGTTTTCTGCCCAGTTGCTGGGTGGGCATGGTTATGGTGGGTGTGGCCTAGTCAGCCTCCTGCACCATGGCGGGAGGGCATTTTTGCCCTCCCCAGAGTCTGGAGGCTTTCCTTGAGCCTCCGTGCATGCTCTGTTTACTGTTTACTATTTATTAGACTTGTATGCCGCCCTTCTCCCAATGGACTCAGGGCGGCTCACAACAATAAAAGCAACAATTACAATTAAAAGAATTACACTAAAAAGCCCTAAAATCTTTAAAATACATAAAATAGTTAAAAGAACGATAGTCAGCCATAACCCGCTTGTTGAAAAAGCCACGTCTTCAAGTCGCGGCGGAAGGAGCGAAGGCACTTACCTGCATCCAAAACAGGCTGTGTGGGGACTCCTAAGAGTGCCAGGGCAGGGTGGGCAGGGCCAGCCAGGAGTGGGATTTGGGGGTTCTCCAAACTGCACAGAATCTTAACTAGAGGTTCTCCCGAACCCCTGTGAACTCCCAGCAGCCCCACCCCTGAGTTTGGGTAATGTTCAAAGAAGGGATGCAACAATGGTGCTTGATCCCTTTCACGCCGCAGTTTGTGCCAACTTTCCTTTTCTTCTGTTCCAAGCAGGTGATGGATGGCAGATGGAGGGTCACAGCCAAGAAGGAACAGCACCTTTTCCAAAAGGCATCAAGGAAGTTGTGGAGAGGATATTTGGAAAGAAAAGTTCTGAGGAAAATTGGTCAAAAGCGGGGCTGGAAAAAGGCTCTCCTTTTCAGTGTGCAGATTTCAGGGTCTTCATGGCTGAAGATGGTCACCAAACAAAAGGAGTGTGTCCATGGTGTGGAAAAATACTCAGAGATGAATCAGAGTTATGTTACTGTTCCAGAAGTGATACAGTCCAAAACCAAAATACCAGCAGGAAATGCTCCATAAGAACCATTCCCCTTACCTTATCTCGGAGAATAAAAGTTGGAGAAAAACCATATAAATGCCTGGAGTGTGGAAAGAGCTTCAGAGTCTCGAGTCATCTTACTTCCCATAGAAGGATCCACACAGGAGAAAAACCATATGAATGCAAGGAATGTGGAAAGAGATTCCAGTTTGCCACAAGCCTCACTTCCCACAATAGGATTCACACAGGTGAGAAACCATATGAATGCCAAGACTGCGGAAAACGCTTCACTCTCTCAGGTTCCCTCACTCAGCATAAATGGATCCACACCGGAGAGAAACCCTATAAATGCCAGGAGTGTGGAAAGAGCTTCACTAGTTCAGGGTCCCTCACTCGCCATAAAAAGATCCACACAGGAGAGAAACCATATCAGTGCAAGGACTGTGGAAAGAGCTTCAGACAAAAAATTCATTATACCGTTCATAACAGAATCCACACTGGGGAGAAACCATATAAATGTCAGGAGTGTCAAAAGAGTTTCAGTTCTGCAAGAAATCTTATTTCACATCACAGAATCCACACTGGGGAGAAACCATATAAATGCCAGGAGTGTGGAAAGAGCTTCAACAATTCTCAAATCCTTACAGATCATAACAGGATCCACACAGGAGAGAAACCATACAAGTGTACGGAGTGTGGAAAGAGCTTTCGTTCTTCAAAACCCCTTACTTATCATATAAGGATCCACACAGGGGAGAAACCGTATAAATGCCAGGAGTGTGGAAAATGTTTCACTATGCCAGGGTCCCTCACTTCCCATAAAAGGATCCATAGCGGGAAAAAACCATATAAATGCCTGGAATGTGGAAAAAGCTTCAGAGACTCAAGTTATCTGACTTCCCATAAAAGGATCCACACAGGAGAAAAACCGTATGAATGCAAGGAATGTAAAAAGAGTTTCCGTTTTGCCAGAAGTCTTATTTCCCATAATAGGATTCACACTGGTGAGAAATCATATAAATGCCAGGATTGTGGAAAGTGTTTCCCAGCTTCAAGTTTTCTGATGTCGCATAAAAGGTTCTACACTGAGGAGAAACCATACAAATGCACGGAGTGTGGAAAAAGTTTAATAACTAGTAGTATACTTTATCAACACAGGTGGATCCACACAGGGGAAATATACAAATGCAGCGAATTTGGAAAATGCTTCTCTAATTCAAGTTCCCTTTTTTCCGATAAAAGAATCCACACTGGGGGAAAACGACACAAATGCACGGAGTGTGAAAAGTGCTTCATTAATTCAAGTTCCCTGATTTCCCATAAAAGAATCCACACAGGGGAGAAACCATATAAGTGCATGGAATGCGAAAAGAGTTTCACAACCAGCAGTCACCTCATTCATCACAAGAGGATCCACACAGGCGAGAAACCGTATCAATGCAGTGAATGTGGAAAAAGCTTTATACAAAGTAATGCTCTTAAGAAACATAGAAAGATTCACTCAGAGGAAAAATCCAGTAAGGTAGACTGGAAAGGGTTTCTGCATTACTAGGAATTTCATATGATCCCATTATAAAATCCTATAAATGCATGGACTGTGAAAAGGGCTACAGTACTAGCGCCAATCTACTTCTGATATTTCACACAGAGAGAAACCATATACGTATGGACATTCCAGAATGGCGGAATTGTTCTTTCTCACAAAAGCATCCAGACCAGAGAGAATCCATATAATTTGTTGGGAGTGTGAACCAGCATTGATCTTAGTTCCCACAAGAGGATCCACACTGGTGAGAAATCCTAAGTATACGGTGTGTGGAAAGAATTTTAATCAACATCAATCACCTTATGGGCATAAGAAAATAAGTTTGTGGGAAACTTACAAAACGCAAAAATACAGTATTATTATTATTACTCTAATTCATATGCTGCCCAACTCGTCAAGGACTCTGGGCGGTTCACAATAAAAACACAATAGCAATACACAGTAAAAAAAATTAAAACAAGTTTAAAACAATAAAACAACAGAAACACTCATATCCCGTCTGGGGCCGGATCTTGCTGAGTCACAATAGCGAGATCAACAGCTCCATGCCTGTTGGAAAAGCTTCCTTTAGTGGTTCCATGAGAATTTGAGCCAATTGAACTAAATAGAAGGAACAGTCAAGGATACAGAGCGATGTTTTTTTTACTAGGACAAAGAAAATGTAATGGTAATGAGACTGTCAAGAAGTATCATTTAGGGTACTGAGGATCCATAATGTTCTTTTAACCGACAAAATAGAGAGAGGAGGACAACAAGTGCACTATATATCCTGCATGGTTGGTTGTGAGTTTTCAGTGAACTTCCAGCCTCTTCCAAACATATCTATTTATCATCTATCCATAAATGCCTTAAATACTGCTCCATATCATGGTAAATGACAGCTATATTATGGTTTCATTGCAGGCCTAATCATCTTCAGAGAAACAATCGTGTTATAATATTCCATTATCTTAAAGGACATTAAACTACAATCCCTTTACTCTGCCCCTGTTCTGCAAGTTTCTTATGAAAACTGCTAGAAAAGCAGATTCTGGACCTTATCAAAATTAAATTTTGGTATATATGGCTTCAGTTTGTTATAACAATGTTTACTTTATTTGTTATATTCCCAGAATAGGAGAAAACCGCTTTGGATCGAACCTTCTTCCATTGTGTTCAACGAGAAAGTAGATATTAGAAAAATTACATGCACACCCATATACAGTACATACACCAATAAAAGATGAATAAAGAGTTGGAGGAAGGTGAAATGCCCAGCCCCCATTCTCGCTTTCTTAAGCCAAGCAGAACTTCACTCCACCTTTCAGTTTCTCCTACCTATTGTACAGGATTGCTCTGCCCAAGTTTTACAAAGCAATGTCTTATCAGAGATGTATCACTTAGCATGGAATCATTTTAAAGCTCCTTTGGGAGTTGTATGACTATAAGAAAAGAACTCTTGTGTATTAAAAATAATACATTTGCATATCCATGAAAATACATGTACCAGGGGAAAATAGGGAATTAATCATCCCTTACTGCAAACTTAGAATGTAGTGTATTATTCTTTTTCTTAGGCCAACTTGCATCAACACACACACACACACACACACACACACACACACACACACAGAGGCAATTTGTTATTACTTTAATAGAACAATGTGGCATATCTTCAATCATGCATGAAATGAAGGAGGGCGAACACTTCCAGATATCTTGCCAATATTTTATATAGCAACATTCTTGTGTTAATTATCCTAACAGTGGAATTAAAGACAAAACCTCACAGCCTTTTTTTTTTTCTTCACATTTTTAGAACACACTTTCCTTGAGGCTTGTTGAGTATGTACTGTGGTCTTACAAGCACTGGAAAACTCTTCGACAGAACGAGTAACTTTAAATATTTACAAAAACACTAAAGAGAAGGAAAATGACACCTATAAAATAAAATACATCAATAATATCAGGTAACCAGTAAAATTGTTCATTTTCACTGGGTGGCTTAGGTTCAAGTGGCTCTCAGTTACAGTTTTCATTTGACCTCTAAATTTGCATCTTCTCAAATCATTTTATGTTTGCGCACTTGATGGACTTAAGCTAGTCACTATTTTTTCAGTCCATTCTATTTTTCAAACCTGTGGTTAAAATCTGTCCCATGCTCTTCGGGGTGAAAGATGGGATATTTATAGTTGTGCATTGTTTAAAAATTATCACACATCTATTATGAGCACTTTTTCTAAAAGCTGATAGCTATTTTGATATTCTCACTACCCAACACATAAAAGGTAATAATTACGCAAACTGTAATTTCAACCAGAAGCCAAAACAAACACACTAGTTTTACCGTCAGCCCATACACCCATTGAGATAAATAGATATGCTTCTTTCAGATTTGCTTTAAATAGCTTGATAAAGGAAGTGAGGTTTGGGGAAAGAGAGTTTTTCTCCCAATTTAAATGTATTCAGCTAAGGAACTGTGAATAAACAGAGAGAGGGAAAGAGAGAGGGAGACGGATTGATAAAAGTATAGATACAGTATAGCTATAAAGACTCAAAGACCCCTTATGAAGTAGTGAAACTTATCTAAACCTGGAGGTATGCGCCTTATAATCCATATGTCTTAAAATTATTATCATTTGCAGAAAATTCAGAGAGAGGTGAAACTGCCATTCACAGTGAGTATTTAACTTTTTCAACAATTTCTACTTCAGAATTACAGAACTGACTTAGGGCTTCTTCAAGCATTTTGCTTTTTCCAGTGAAAAAAAAAATGCTGGTTGCTGTTATTGTTGTTTACATAAGATGCAAAATTTAGTTGTGATCCTACATTTACTATCTGATGAAATATCCCATAGAATTTAATGAGGCTTACTTCAATGAGGTTTACATATGAAAAAAAAAATGCCCAGGACTCTACTGTAAATCAGCTTTTCTACTAAATTGCATCTTTCCCACCCTAGCGAAACAGATGGGAAACAGTGACCAGACCCCCTCCCCAAACATATGCCTCAGTCTTGCCCAACCGTAGGTATTTAAAACCTATCTAACAGCTTTGATAAAGTCTGACTGGGTTGATGGAAGTAAATGGGGATAGTGTGAGTTGTGTGCAAGACATCTGAAAGATGATGAATTGGGAAAGGTTTCCTTGGGGGCAGGGAAAAATCTGTCTTTTCTTTTTCAGTTTTTCCTACTGATATTCTGCTAATCACCATTGGCTAACCAAGATGTATAATTATGGTTACACTAATATGAATAATAATGATATCATGTGCATATGATAATTGCAAAATCATCATATTTATGTTATCTATCAAGAAAGTAAGAGGCTTTCTTGTGACCCTTGAGTTGTGTTGGAAATCCTATCACAGCTAACCCACTAATTCTTCTTGAGAGTTACAGTTTAACGTACAAGTATTTAAAAGTACAACATGATAACCCTACAATAAAAGTGCTGATTAGAATTCCACCTTGTAGAATTTAGTGCTTTCTTCAGCGTCTAACATATTCTATTCAAGTCCAGAAGTACAAAGAAATGTTTTTACAAACACTTTAAGAACTTTAGGGGCAGTTCAATCCCTACATCTCTCTCCCCTGGACCATCCACTATTGCAGGGGCAAGGGAAAGCCGAGGAAGAAGAAGAGATGACTTACCACTTGAGCGTCTGACAATGTTCTCCAAAAATGTATTCTGTGGTGCCACCA
This sequence comes from Grayia smithii, assembly GCA_032468115.1. Classification (NCBI taxonomy): domain Eukaryota; kingdom Metazoa; phylum Chordata; class Lepidosauria; order Squamata; family Grayiidae; genus Grayia; species Grayia smithii. The sequence continues at coordinate 49,209 of JANHFM010003860.1, forward strand.
GCCCCCTTTTGCCCCCCGGCATCCTCCTGTGCCTGCAGAGCTGGGCTCTGGAGCCAAGAGGTTGCAGCGGGGCGGGCTGGGAGGATCTCGGAAGGTCTCTTGAGCCCAGTGCTGTGGAGTAGCTGTGGGAAGATTGATGAGGCAGTTCATGGTAGTAGCGCTCCAGCAGCTGGTAAAGCCCAGACTGTGGCAAGACTGCGCTCACAGCTCAGAAACTGCAGCCTCGGAGGAGATTGCGCCTGCGCGCTTGACCCGTTCTTGATCTTGCCGCCGCTATTGCCCCAACGGGCAGGCAACATGACCAAGCCTGCTTTCCGAAGCGATCGCTCCCGAACCTGCTGCAGCTGGACGGAGGATCAACCCAAACCAGAGTCTGGATCTCAAGGTTTCTTACACGGAAGGGGCGGGTAACCAGGAGATAGGGGTTGTGAACGGTGTGGAGCAGTTCCCTTAAAAACGAGGGAACAATAAACGAATTGTCCGACTTTTCTGCTTGTCAAGGAGCGAGAAAAGAGAAACGATTCCTGTATTCCAGCATTCCTCCGGCTTCCTGAGTGAAAGTTTTCAAAGTGGTCTAAATCCCCAAAGATTCCCTCAAGCAAGTTCAGGACCCTGGACAGCTCTCAACTTGCCGGCCGGTTTCGGCGTTAGCCAAGCGCTTTTCCGTTGCCTTCGCTCGCTGCTTCTCCTCTCGTTGCCCTCGTGAGTCTGGAGTCAGCGGCGCCACTAGGTTGAGCCAGGGGAGGGCTGAGCGGTTGCGATGTGGCCGCGCGATGAGCCTCTGCACATCTGCCTGGGACTCAGAGCAAGAGGAGAAACAAACCCAAAAAAAGCTGCCGGAGAAACCCGCTCCACGCGCAGAGACCACACCAGTCCTCTGAGCAGAAAGGCCAATCGCTGAGAAAAGTGAGAAAAGGGGGACGGTTTCGGAAAGCAGGAGGATTGCCAGGAGCGGCCCCCTTTCCAGGGGCGGGGCTGAGCTGTCCCGTTTTCCCCCTTTCCTCGTGGCCCTGCCTCCCCCGACTCCTTGAACTGGTGGCTCAAAGTGTTCCGATGGAGCTGTTCAGCCAAAGGCGAATTACGGCCGTGGTGCAGCTCTCCGCCAGGAAAGAAAAGGCTAAATAATTCATAAGAGCCGGGCGTTTGTTTCGAAAAGGGCGGAAAATGCAGAGGTGGAGACGAATGAGAGAAGGGCGAGCGGGGAAATGAAGAGCTAGTGGGGGCGGAGGCGGCCACCGGGTTCACTCGGATATAGAGGATGGAGTAGGAGGAGAGGAAAGAAAAGAAAAGAAAAGAAAAGGCCAACTTTCTTTTCTGCTTCGGGTTGGAGAAAGTTGGAAAGGAGCGGCAGAGACGCTGGAAAAGCGTCCTTTGGAAGGAATCGGTGAAGGTTCTTTGTTTCTTGAATCCCTTCGTCCTTCGCCCACCATCGCGAAGTGAAAGCTCCGTGTTCCAGAGCAGAATGACTTTGAATACCACGCGAATTGAAGACGACCTAGGATCCCTTTTTGACTCTGCTCTGGGGGCTTCACCGAGGCATCTGACTGACTTATGTCACAGTACGTCTCACTGTATGCTCCATATTTTAAAATTTGGATGTGGAGTCAAGAAATACCCCCTTTATATTTTGAAGGGAGATCAATTCAAGGAAACAGGTAACACTGTAGACCCCTTTCCGTCTTCATCTGCATTTTCTGAGGACTTGCTGGTTTTCACAATGCTTTCTCACAAGTTAAGACTATATCTTACTAGCGATTTATGGAGCATCAGGCAATCATTACCTTGGCACCGTAAAGCCTGTATGCATTACTGCTATATTGGCATAGAGATGGCTGGGTTACTGCTAAAATCACTAATGAAGAAACGGTATGTCTTCACTGGGGTCTTTTCTTCAAAATAGTATGTAATATAATGGGATTTGCTCCCAAGTAAGTTAGAATAGCTTGAAGCCTCAATGGACTATTTATGACACAAATTTCTTCTTTTTTTTACCCTTGCCTTGCCTCCGAGTATACAAGTGTCAGGATTTCCTTTCATTTCTTCAATAAAATAAATAAATAAACTCCATCAATTCTCTCATTTGTCCTAAGATTTGTCTCATTCTCCATCTCTTGGAAGAGTTCTCAGACTCCCATCATAAAGGATAAGATTTTAAATCTGACTTCTTGAAGTCAGATTCTTGCTCTAAAGGGAACATAGAGAGTAAATCAAAGGAGCTCCCAAAATTTCAAATCCTTACTTTCCTCCTAGTTGTTACCTAGAGAAGGCAAAAGCTGAACTTGGGACATTCTGCATGAAAAAGATGTACTCAATCATTCACCACAACAACTTAATGTTCTTTATAAATAATGAGTTTCATTAAAAACGTAGTGGCTGAAAGTATATGATTAGTTCTACCTTGGTTCGTATATGTTTTTTTGATGCATTATATCAACTTGATCCATATGGCTAATGTTTCCTGAACGTCAGAAAATGGATTCACTTAGAAACAACTACATGAACGCTGTCATGCACATATCCGGCAGTTTAACGTACCATAGCAGAGAGTTTTTACACTTTTTTTTTTTTTGCATGCAGATTCTCTTGTTAAAGTGTATTGAGTCTAGTCTGGAGAAAATGATAAAAGCTTGATGCTCCATTCTAGATATAATTCCAAATGCAATTCTAGATATAATTATTAGGTGTCTGCAATCACAATGGGGACATAAGCGATGGGTCAGCCTTGGTGGTTTTTATCATTTGATTGTCTATTAAAAGCAACATTTAAATAGATGAGGCATTTATTTAACTTAATGCATTTTTATAGCCTTTCAGAAGCGCGGTGTATTTCAGACATTCAGGGATCAATGCATTGCAATAATATTTTGATGCCATTTTTTTTTACTACAGAATTTTATGTATTATTTGGTACATTTGACAATGCACTAATTGGAAGTGTGTGTGTGTGTGTGTGTGTGTGTGTGTGTATGTGTAATAAAATTTTCCGGTGGCATAATACAACTCTAAGAAGAAAGGACAGATCATTTGTAATATATCTGTGGAACTTTTTCCAAGTACTGGAATAACAGTTATGCTGTTTGAAAAGAGGATCTCCATGTCCCAAACAAACAGCTTTAAAAGGATAGCCTATGAGGAGTTAAAATAGAACTTCACAACTCAAAACAAAATTATATGCTTGCACTTATATGTGTATTCTCCATTGTGCATCTATATAAGTTGTGTAAATTTATTTTGAGGACTTTTTATTGTGCTTGCAATAATTAATTAGATAAAAATCAAGCCTCAGAAGCAGAAGATTCAGGGAAGCATGCTGCTGTATATTATTTTTCTTATTGTTTCTAGTGAGACACAATACATGTATGACGTGATGAAAAAGTAACTTTGCAACCAGTCCTCACATAAATCTTTGCAAGTCTGTAAAGCAAAGGAAAACTGGAATAAATTGTAAGCACAGTTGCAGTTTCATAGTCATCTCCTTGTTTAATTATTGTATTGCCAATCCCAACTAGCTAAAGAAGGACTACTTTTTGTTAGAAAAAGTAAAGCATTTGTGTGACTTGCATAATCGAAAGCTGCTGTGCTGCCATCAGGAAATGTGCCTGTTCTGCTTTTACTTGAATAGCAATAGCAATAGCACTTAGACTTATATATCACTTCATGGTGCTTTTACAGCCCTCTCTAAGCAGTTTACAGAG
>JANHFM010003861.1:14280-24307 GCA_032468115.1 Grayia smithii
CAGCCAGCAGAGCTGAGCTGGCTGGGGAATTCTGGGAGTTGAAGTCCACACATCTTCCAATGGCCAAGGTTGAGAAACACTATTCTAGATGAATAGGGTTGGCCAAGTACTAATAATTATTGAGGGTTCATTATTCTTGCTGCCTTAATTTTTTTAAACAATTTTTTTAAATTTTTAACTCAAAATTTTAATTCTAACATTTTAATTGTTCATGTCCTGTTTCATATTTTTTGTACATTGTCCCGAGTCGTTCTGAAATGGGTGGTTCAGAAATGTGAAATATAAATAAATGCTTTCAAACCAAAAGAAAAACACAATATTAAGAACCGCCCGTTGGAATGCTCCTGTTTCCTCAATGCCTTCTTCCAACTTTTTAAAATAGGGAAGATAAAACACCAGCATGCCATCTGATACATTTAGAATGGCAGAGTTGGGAGATGCAAAATTGTAAAAGGCAGGCATGTATTTATTTGAGAAATTGTCTCAGTAATGAAAATGAACTGTAACCAATGCATTTCTATGCTCTTTGTTCCCATTTCTGTATAATAATAATAATAATAATAATAATAATAAATAATAATAACAATACATGTTATTTATTAACATTACAAGGCAGTTCCACTACCAATAGACTGTGGGCAGCAAACATGCTTAGTTAAAACTAAAATCGTCAAAAAGCTTTAAAGACCAGTGTGATGAAAATTCATATTTATGAGGGAGCATTACATTCAAGAAAGAATCTGTTTTGCAATATTTTCAACACAGATTTTTATTATCCCTTTGAATTCTTTTTAAATTCTAACCTCTGTTTTGGTTAGTTAACCATTGGTAAAATATATCCCATGTTAAAAAGTATTCTGTTTCTTTCTTTTCTTTTAAGTGTCCATCTATCCATCTCAGCACATTCTAATATTTTTTTTCATTAGACTTTCATCTGTCAGGACCTCATCATTTTTCCACTGTTGTGTAAACACTATTCTTGCTGCCGTTACTACATGCAAAATTAAATATGTATTCCCTTTATTATACTGTTCTGGTAGTATGCCCAGCAGAAATATTTCAGGTTTCAAATCTATGTGTTGTTTTATCATTTTTTCTAACCAAATATATATTGTAGTTCAGTATTTTTTTGCCTTTGGGCATATCCACCACATATGATAATATGAACCTGGTGTCTGATTATACTTCCAACATTTAACTGATAAATTTTCAAACAACTTAGCTAACCTCACTGGTGGTAAATGCCATCTATAAAACATTTTGTATAGATTTTCCTTATAGGCTGTTGACATTGTTAATTTATAGTTTCTATCCCACAATTTCTGCCATTTGTCTAATTCTATTTGTTTTACTATTTTATGATTAATATTGATATGTCTATTAAGATTACTAGTATGATTATGGTTATTGTTGTACCTTTACTTAATTATGCCCAGACAACAAGCTATTTAGATAGACATGGAAATTTTGTTTTTAGTGAAAAAATACACCAATAAAACATATATTAAAAAAACAAACTAATCTGGTAACATCGTTTAAATCAGGCTTCACCCATATTCAGCAGTTATAAGATCCCTTTTAAAACAGCTGAAAGGACAAACCATCGTTTTGTATTAGAAAAAAAGAAAATCACTTACTTTTTTTGAACAGAATTTTAACTCTCTCTCTTTTGCTTGCAATGTTCCCCAAGGAACCTTGAACTTTGCCCAAGCCATCTATTATCTAGAGGGGGAAAATACCATTATTCACAACTGGAAAGAAAAAAAAATTGCTGCATACAGCTTGCTTTGAAGCAGTGTTTTTCAAAGTTGGCAGCTTTAAGATGCATGGACTTCAACTCCCAGAATTCCCCAGCCAGCATTTGTCCATCCATCTTAAAAAGCTGCCAACTGCTTTAAACTGACTTTGAACCGTAAGTGATAAATTGGAAAAGTACTTTACTAAACACTGAACACTAGAGGGAACTAAAGATTACAACTAAAGAAGAACCTGATTTAAAATTACAGAATGAAGCTGTTCTGACCCAGCTCCTCAAACATGACAAACCCTCTAAAGTGAACTCAAAGATTCCTTTATTAGGAGCACCAGCAGCCCTGGCAAAAAAATTCTCTCGCAACCTGGGCTAACAAGTCCGTCTGTCCGGGAGATGAATAGTTATCTGCCATACCTATTCATCTCCGCCCCCTGCCTTTTATCCCCAGAGCTAGGGAGGGGCTTTGCCAGCAGCGGTGGCTCTTCTGTCCCAAGGACTGGCCTATAGATTTCTGCTGCTCTCCTCTCCTCTGCCTTCTGCGCATCCGCGCATCAGGCACTGGGCCCAGCTATTCCTCCTCTTCCTCATCAACCATCTCCAGACCTGGGGGCTGTTGACTCTCCATCTGAGGGCTGACGGACAGCCCAGACTCTGCCTCTGTCTCTTTCTCTGCCAACTCCATTCCCTTTTCCCTCTTGGAGCTCTCAGGTTGCCTAGATGCTGATCCTGACTCCCACGCCACCACCTCATCTAATTCAGTTGCTGGAGAAATCAGCGGCCGACAGGCCATGACAGAAGCAAAATATTTTAACACTGGACACACTGAAGGATATTTTTGAACAATAGATCGAGAAGTTAATTTTAATAGTGTCTGCCTCTATAGACAGACTATGTGTCAGCTGGGCTGCCATTTGGGAGGGGCCGCATACACCGACCAGCTGGAATACGCCTGCACGCATTCCGGAAGCTCTGCATTTGACGCCGACAGCTGCGAGCCGACAAAAAGCACACATAGCCAAAGCGGGCGCCTGTGTGCCTGGCCGAACAAACGCGGATTACGTTCAAGCCAGGAGTTGCAACCAGGAGTTGGGAGGGGCTACGTTGCAACCAGGAGTTGGGAGGGGCGCATGCCGGCGTGGGGTGAAGGGGTGTGACGGAAGGAGGGCATGACGGGGTGGAGACTACACGGGAGCGTAAAGCTTCAAAAAGGTGGTGGGGAGCACTTGCAAGCCGACGCTGGCAATGATTCACATTACTATGATGGTTAGTTTGTGCCGGACGGCAGCATCAAGGACCTTTGCAACAGACCCTGATGTCAGTTTTGTTCTTTGAGCAACCCGTTCCGGAGCCTGACACTGTGTCTAAAACAGTGTTTCTCAACCTTGGCCACGGGAAGATGTGTGGACTTCAACTCCCAGAATTCCCCAGCCAGCAGAGCTGAAGTCCACACATCTTCCAGTGGCCAAGGATGAGTAACACTGCTCTAAAAGGATGCAAATGACCAGCTGTCTGCAAGGAATATAAATCCTTCCATTCCCTACAATCCAGTCAGAGCTGAAGAAGCTTCTTGGATGAGAAGCGAAACATCTTCAAAAGAAAAAGAAAGTCCAGTTGCCTCCTGAAAAAGCACCTTTGGGACAACCATGATCTGAATGACTGAGAATCGCTACAGTCTTCCTTTACTATGCAGATATTTTACTAGCAGTACATTAAGAACATTCTAAGCATATTAAGTGTCAATAAGGTTCCAGAAGGCATTATTTTCAATAGTAAGCAAAAATCAAGTACACGGATCATAACCTCAAACTGACAGGAGGGAAGTTCAAAAGTAATGTCAGAAAGTATTACTTCATAGGAATTATAGAAGCTTGGGGCCAACTTTCAGCAGAGGTAGTAGGTCAATGATCAGTAACTGAATTTAAACATGCTGGGATAAGCACATGTGTATCATCCAACAAAAATAAATAAAATAAAAAATAATATATAAATAAACTAAAAGCCAAACAAAGACTCAAAGAGCAGACTTGATGGACCACTGGATCTTTTTCTGTCATCGATTTCCTACGTTCCTAAGAAAAGTTTCCTCAAAAGATTTCTTTAAAAGAGCATCCTCAGTCAAGTCAGTTCCCTGCTGTGTAGCCCCAAGATGAAATCTGATAATTGAATGGCTTTAGTTTTTCACATATTGCTTGAAGCGTTTTCTGACCATTTGTGAAGAAACATCTTCCTCTTTCAATTCATCAAATGGAGCACAGAGGCCTAAAGTGGGCCTGGTTTGATGCATTCAGCTGGGATGGTGAGTGGGGATTTTAAATTAGAACAATATAAGGTTACAAACAAACAGATGGTTGTCTGTGGTCACTCATAATAGTTAATTCAATTAACGGGAGCAATCTGCCTGTAATTGAGGTAGAGTTAAGGGTCTATTATCTCATCTTGTACCTGTAATCTCCATTGTAAAATGACTAATTGCGTGCTTATGGGATAATCAAGTTGAAATTTACATTAATTATGGTAAGAACATGCTAGTTGGCCATCACGTATCCGTAAAAATAGGTTAGTGTGTTAGTGTTCTATAGGGAAAACACAAATACTTGACAGTATCTTCAGATTTGTTTGTTGACTTGGGAGGAGGATTCAGGTTGTAAAATAAATTGCACTTTTCCTTTATTAGTCTGCTGTCCTGCCATATTGAGAAACAGTGGGAGATTCTAGAGCTATGCCAGCTCTTTCAGTCTTTGCCAACGATTTTTAATTGTTTCTTTTCCACAGGATAAAAAGAGAAATCTTAGCAACACACAGATTGGCTTTGTTGCGTATCAGCAATAACTCATATTGATTTGGAAAATCAATTTGGTTTGATGCTTCAATCCAGATTGATTGCCCCATCCATCCAAAATGTAGAAATAATTCAGTTTAGTGTTATGATCAAAAACCCTTTTTGTTCAATTCTCCAAACTGATTTCTTTCTGCTCTTTTGGAATAATGAATTGAATTAATTTCATAAAATTTTAATTCAAGTCAAAATCAAATAGAAATCAAATTCCTGGCCCTGTTCATTTCTGTATAATACTAATGCGGTTGAAACATTCATTTCAAATATAACAACGAATTGGGTTCTTTTTTTAAAAAATCTAAACAACAACAACACTAAATAAAAAGGGATGGAGCTTTAATCACATGATCATAGTTGACTTTTTGAATATTTTTTTTAAAAAACCTCCCTGGCAGATGTTAGTCAATGATTGAGATCAATATAAGAAGATAGAAGCAGTGGTGGGATTCAGCCAGTTTGGGCCGGTTCGGCAAACTGGTAGTTAAATTGCTGGCTGGTCCCGCCCCTTCCAGTATTCCCCACATGCCCCATTTTGGCTCCCAGGTAAGTGCAGGGAGGCCTCTAGGCCCAAAATGGGGGGGTGTCCCCCTGTGGCACACTTTTGCTCCCAGGAGGCTTCAGGGAGGCCTCCTAGGCCCAAAACAGGGCTCAGGAGGGTGGTGTGCAACCCCCCTCAACCCCCCCCCCCGCAGCCTGTTTTTGCTCCCAGGGAGGGTTCCGGAGGCCGAGTGCTGCCTGTCTCACCCCCTGGCCACACCCACCCAGCTGGTCATTAGGGTGGAGAACCAGTTGATAAATTATTTGACTCCCACCACTGATAGAAGTGATGTAGAACTAGCATAATACATTTACAAGGCACAAAGCTCAGGTTTTGGAATGGACTGTGAGAATAACCTTGGGAAACAGAAGGAGGAACTGCAATGTAGACAAGAAAAATCTGAGACCAAAGGAAGGAGAGGTGGAGAGGTGGAGAAGATGTCTCAGAAAGGATGTTCTCTGGAATTGAAAGACAGAGGAGGTTGGAAGTACTTTCTGCAAGATCCTGTTATTGTGACATTAAAGGTAGTATTGGTACTTGTAGTTTTGATTTTCTATCCAGTCTACTTTGAAGGGCTAACAGGTTTAAAGCAGGCACATAAATCAGATGAATCTTTATTGATAATCCTGTGTTAAAGAGTTGGCAATAGTCTAAATATGAACATCAAACATGAATAACTGAAGCTGGGGATCAATGTCAGCTATGGATATAGCTTGTTCTTTCCTTCTTTTATTTGAAAACAAGTTTTAATCTGTGCATTATTGATATTAGAGCCATGCAAAACTTACATCAAATCACCCCTCAGAACTGTATATTGGAATGAAAGTGTTGACTCAAACTGATATCTTATAAGAACACAAGAATAACCCTGCTGGAACCAGTCAAAGGGCCCCTTTGCCCAGCAATTTGTTTTCACCAGGGTCAATCAGATAGCTTTGAGATGCTTACAAGCAGGAGATGAAGACAGGAAGCTGTCTTGTATCTTCCTTCTGCAATTAGGATTCAGACACAGATATAGCATTGAGTGTTTGAGACGGATCGCTCTTGATGTATCTGTTCTCTAGGAGTTTACAGTCATCAGCTTTCAGGCTCACGCAAGGCAGTATTTAACATTAGCATTAGATCCTCCCATGCTATGTAGCATATCAGCAGTGATGGGATTCAGCCGGTTCAGGCCAGTTTGACGAACCGGTAGCTAAATTGCTGACTGGCTCTGCCCCTCCCCTCCCTGCCCTTCCAGGAGTCCCCAAACACCCCGTTTTTGCTCCCAGTAGGCTTCAGGGAGGCCTCCTGTGCCCAAAATGGGGCATTGGAGGGGGGGGCGGTGCACCCCCCTGTGGCTCATTTTTGCTCCAGGGGGTGGTGGGGGTGGAAGAGGCTGAGTGCTGCCTGTCACACCCCCTGGCCATGCCCACCATGCCCACACCCACCCAGTCAGTCATTAGGGCAGAGAACCAGTTGTTAAATTATTTGAATCCCACCACTGCATATGAGGCACCTTTGGGGCGAATATGTCAGTGTCTTTTGAGATTCTTCTTGCTGTTTTTGTAAGTCTATGGAGATTCTCAGTCATCCAGGTCATGGTTCTCCCAAAGGACAACCATGACCTGGTTTCAGGAGGCAGCTGGACTTTTCTTGGTTTTTCTTTAAAGTTATTTTGCTTCTCATCCAAGAAGCTTCTTCAGCTCGGATAGGTTATTGGGGAATGGAAGAATTTATATTCCTTGCAGGCAGCTGGTCATTTGTATTCTTTTAAAGAGTCGTTGAGGCCACTTGGAGGTTTATCTGTCCCCTCAGGTTCACCAAGTACAAATGGGTGTGGCACAGTGGTGGGTTGCTCCTGGTTCAGGCCAGTTTGCACAATCCGGTAGTGGTGATGCTGTGACATCACCGAACCGATTCTATGGGAGCTGTGCCTATCCGCGCGCCCGTAATTACTGTTCTCTGCACGGAGTGCGCTCGCGCGCATACGCAGAATGCTTTTTTTGAGGTTTTTTTCACAAAAAATGCTCTGTGCCTGCACAGGAGTGCCTGTTCGGCACACGTGCTCTGCGTGTGTGTGTGCCGAATGCGCGCTCTGCATGCTCCGATGATGCGCAAGGCGCATGCACCTTTAGAACCGGTAGTAAAGGTAAGTAGAACTTATCCCTGGTGTGGCGCCTTCTTTTCTGCCCTGTTTTCTGCTGTTTCTGTAGCAGTTATAATTTTTACAGGGATGAGCTGCTAGCCTGATATCCAACCCTCCTCCTTTCTCACCTGGGCTTGAAGCAAGCAATGGCAGAATTTGAAGGACAGACAATGATCCCTATTGAATATTCATAATGAATTCCACAGATTAATGATGTGGCCTGTGAAGAAATATTTTTCTTTTCTCTCTGTTTAAAATCTCATTCCAATAATCTTCACTGGATAATCCTGGAAGAATTATATCCTTGTCCAACTTTATTATCCATGCATGAGTTATGTATATTTCTTTTTACTTTTTTCCCGAAGTCCGAAACACTCCTTTTTTTTCTCACAAAATAGGTGTTTGAATTCTTCATTTGGATTGTTCTTTTCCATACTTTTCTGTTATATCTTTTTAAAAGATATGGTGACCAGAACTCTATAAAGTATTCCAATTGTAGATTTACCATGCCTCTCAATAAGGACAAAGTCAGGGTTTTGTGAATTAATTTCTTAATTCAATAGAATTCAATGCATGCACATTTTTTAAAAAAACCAAATCTAATCTTCAAATTGATTAGAAGCAATCGAATCAGAGAAAACCTGATTTGACTCATCAAATCAATGATTCAAATTAGATTATCCTTAATTCACATGGCTCTTAACTAATATTACATTACTTTTGTTCAAAATATGAATATTATATTCCTCCTTTTAGGCAAGAGTTTTGACATGAACATCTAGGTAAATCAATGAAATGATTTTGGCTTCTAATTGCAACCTTTATTCATTTTTTAATTTTTAATTTACTCATTTATTTATGTCCTTCCTTTATTATTTTCCAAATAACTCAAGGGAGTGAACATATCCAACACACCTCCCTCCTTCTATTTTTCTCATAACAACAACCCTGTGAGGTTAGGCTAAGAGAGAGTTACCAAGATCACCCAGCTGATTTTTGTGGCTGTGATTTGAACTTACAGTCCCTGCTTTCTAACCTGTTGCCTTAACCACTAGACCAAACTGGCTGTATTATCCTATTAATAATAGCTTATTATTATTAATATCCTATTGATTGGATTTTCCTTTTAGTAAACCATCCTACTCATAAGAATTCTTATTAGTAAAATGTTTGTAAATGCGTCTTTAAAGGCTTCCATATATCTTTATTATATAAGAAATAAAACTAATGAAATAATTTCAGTTTAAACTTAACCATCTGAGTATTCATTCCACCTCCATGCCTGTTTCCAGTTTCAAATTGAAATTGAATATTAATTGCAAGTCTTTTGTACATTTCAAGAATCGAGTACGTTTTGTTCCAGCATCTCTTTCCAAAGATAATGAGGGTAAATTTTGTGTTTGATTCTGCTTTATTAATGTTCCCGGTTTTAAATCTGTTTCTGATGGATGAAGATAGATTTTCCCCTAGGCCTCTCATTGTCACTCCAACCCCTGACCAATATCACTGTGTTTCTCAACCTTGGCCATTTTAAGATGGGTGGACTTCAACTCCCAGAATTCCCTAACTAGCATAGCTGGTTGGGGACTTCTAGGAGTTGAAGTCTATCCATCTTAAACTGGCCAAGTTTGAGAAACCTTGGTATAACAAATTAACTTTCATCATATAGTGCTATCATTGCTAATCTTTCTCTCACTCTATGCATATATACAGATATACACACAAGTAATTGTGTCTATATGTGTCTATATGCATACACACAGTAAAAGAGATGTGCTATAACAATACTATATAATGAAAGCCAGTGTGTTATATTCTGGTAATCAAGGTTTGGACTCATATTAAAGAGATTTGCGGATAGGTAAAAATTTTGCTTTATTTTTATTTTATGACTATAAAGTAATCGGCAGAAAAAATACACTTACAACAGTATTAACAATACGATGTCACCTGTGAATTACCATAATAACCATGATAAAGAAATAAAAAAGAGAAAAATGGTCCCATGAAATTATGCCCCAAATATTGATTGTATTTCTCAAAAGTCATCTTCCTTGTGTCTTTGACAAGGAAAACAAAACAAAACAAAAATGCAAATCAAATATTGACCAAAAACATGTAATGTTTTGACTTCAGCAATAATTATCCAGTCATCCAATCACTGGATAGAACAATCTTGACTAAATCATCCAAATAACACATTACCAGCTTGTCACGGTTCTGTTACCTTTTCCATCTCTTACTGCAATTCTCTAATTCCGTTCTGGAGTCCCAACACAACTTCTCTGAAACTAGCAAGAAATAAACAAAACCCTGCATTGATCCAATGGGTTCAGAGAGTTGCAAACCCATAACAGCAATCTGGTGCAACAGACAAAATTTCTCCTCTCAGAGTTCTATGTTCATTCTTTTTGCCTGCTCCTCCCCTAAAATTCTTTAAGTAATCATAGAAAGCATCGTAAATCTTAAGTAAGGAAGGTGTCAGCCTTACCTGACACACCAGACAGGAAACACGATCAGCTAAGACAGGGGTCAGCAAAGTGCGGCTCTAGAGCCACATGTGTCTCTTTGGGCCCTCTCCTGAGGCTCCTTGTCAGATGATCCCACCACTGGGTGGCCCCTCCCCTCCCCCTCACTCACATTCACACATTCACCCAGACACACACACACACACACACACACACACACACACACGAGGTAGTGAGACGAGAGAGGGAGATGAGAAAGAGAGGGGAGAAAGAAAAAGAGAGATGAGAGGGAGGGAGGGAGATG
>JANHFM010003863.1:55479-67271 GCA_032468115.1 Grayia smithii
ATCTGCTGAACTGCAGCTAGCAGTCAGCTGAAGTAGCCTGCAGTACTACACTCTAACCACTGCGCCACCTTGGCTCAGAGGTGAGAAGGGCTTCGTTTTCTTTATGCAAGCTTGCCAACTGATCCTCTTCAACCAGAGATGTTAAGAGGCAGAAACTGTGGATCTCCTGAATGTAAAGCAGGACCAAGTGATGCTCCCCTTCCCTCTGAGGCCTGCACCAATGTTTTCAGATCACAAGTTGCAATAAGTCAGCTATTGTGCTTGAGAAACTTGTAAAGAAACAGGCATACAGAGAAAAATATGGGGAAAGATAAATGGAAATTTACAAAAACATAACACACCTGGTGTATTATTGGCATCTCAGTAAAGAACACAAGGGCCATGCACATGTTACAGAATCCAGCACCTTGGGCTAGTTTAGATTTAAAACTGTCAGTTTCTTTACCAAAATTTTAAAACTGGGAGCAGGAACAAGACTGCTAATGCTTCTCCTATTATGCACAAATTGAATTACCTCAGCCCCGGGTATTAATAATGGTTTACTAACCAACTAATTCTTAGCCAGGATGTGTGAACCACCTTCTGGTTCTGATTAAGAAGACTTTTAATATTCATAATGATAATTAATGCATTTGAACCAATGCAATAACTTATCACAGAGAAGGGTGAGGCAATGCCCATGAACTTGCTGATGGTGTCATGGTGTCCACTTTTAAGGGATAGCTATCACTCCATTTAAGACAGCATTTTTTACACACAACCTTAAGAAGCAAAATCATTCAGTGCATATAATGGTCTGGTAAACAAACTACCCATAAGAGCCAGATTTAAAGTGGAAGAAACAAACAATGCTCTAGAGCTGTATCATCCTTGCTGCCTGTCCAATCCAGAAACAACCAACTCTGGGTGAGCACTCTATATAGCCCACCAGATATTGATGAATAGCAACTTCCAGCAGTCTAACTCAGCACATCCAATAGTGGGAAAGCTATAATTCAACAACATCTGGAGATTCACAAGTTACTCAAAGTGATGGAAAGCATTCATGGAGAAAGCTGTGGATACTTTACAAAGTGGCAACAACTCTCTTCTGGTCCCTGTGCTTCCCATTGAGAACTCGTTCACTTCCCTTTGCTATTTCTGATTTTTAACGATTTCACGATCAAAGTCATCTCTACTTTAAAATTACAACCAAATTTGCAAGTCAGTGAAATGACACCACAATAATAAAAATATATTCAGAAGCACAAACTGAGGATTCTAATCTCAAGACAGCCATTCTCTTTTCTCTCTCTCTCTCTCCTGTTTCAAAAGACCAGCCACACAACAGAAAAGGAGAAGGCTCAACTGAGCCATGTATTTTAAGTTTAGTTGCCAGATGCAGCCCAAATACAGAATTTGACCCATGGGGAAAATCAACCAGTAAACTCTCCAGCATGAGACAGCCTTACTGAAGTGAGTGGGAATGACAGCACAAGGTTGTTGAATCATGAGAAGGAGCTCTATATCTAAATTACACTCATGTTTCTTGGGATATCCCTGGCCTTAAGGGGATGAGCTCTTAGCTCTCTTTGAGCACAGAGAGAAATAACTTCAGGTGTCTCCTGTTACATGGGTGATAAGGAATCTCTGTTCCATGAGACTGCAGCCACAAACCAGATAAGACATAAACTAGCCTAGATGGCAACAGTCCAACCTAGTATATTTCCCGCCCCCCTTCTTTTCTTTGACTGCCAAAATGGCTAAAGCATACAACCTCTCCTGGAGATAACAAAGACTGCAAACATCATTTCACTATATGCAAAATGTGACCATGGTAACATTGACAGACAAATTACAGAAGCAACATGAGCCTTAGATGCAACTTGCCAAACACGGAGGAGCCATCCACAAGGGCAATGGAGATGGTGCGTATCAACAGTCCATGAGTTTCACAGAGCAAGTGAGATCCAAAGCAGGCACTCTAAAGCTTCATTCCTTCCCCCCATCACAGCCCTGGACGGGGTGGGGGACTTACCAGGCTTTCCTGGGGTGCAGAGCTGACTGAGGGAAGAGGTGCACAGGTGGAGTGAGGCGAGAAAAAGGGGAGAGAGAAAGAGACAGAAATGATTCCCAGAATCAGCCAGGAAATCCAAAGCAAACAAACATCAATCAGTACAGTAAATGCTATAAAGGAGAATGAGGAGGATGAGGATGTGGAAGGCCAGAGTCTCCCACACCATTAGGATCATTCCGCCCTAAAGCTAGGATTGTTATAAAACCAGGGAGAGGCAGAATCTGGTTCCCCCATCACTTTAGCCCTCAGTTCTATTCTTATGGCCATTCTGAATGCAGAACTCCGGTCTGAAAGTTCTAATGGAATTTGAGCTTGGTCAATGGCAGAATCCTGGATTTACTACACATGTCCAGTAACAGTGATCCCTAGGAGCCATATCCAGTGTCTAGGTTTTTTTTTCCCCCTGCTGGGCTTTGTTATAGGTTCTTAGCTTTTATTCTAAAAATAGGCCAGGTTCCTAGCCCTTAGGCTTATGTCGTGATTTCTGAAGCCAGAGCTGGAGAGGGAGGAAGGTAATAAGATCCCAATGATGGTTAGAAAAGGATTTTATGACTCATACCTAGTGTTTTATCACTCCCAATGATGAACTGAAAGAGAACCAGATAAAAAAAATAGAAAAATGGACATCTATTTCAATTGGAGGCAGAAGGTGCAAAGCTATTATTCTGCTGAAGTGGCATTTGGGAAGGGAAGCCTGAGTTTGTATGGGTACAAGGCTTTCATTGCCTTTGTTTTAATTTGGAGCCATACCTCTCCATTAGTGAATTTCTCCATTTCTAAAGGCAAACAATTATTCTGAGATTAGGAAGGAATTCACCTTAAAAAATAAAGGAGTGTTGTTGGGATATGGCAGTGACATAGAACAGCACTAAAAGGGGCAGGAATGAGGTCTGCAAAGAGTGTGTGCGCTTCATTAAAAAAAAACCACACAGCATTCCTATTTTCAGATTATTTGATGAATAATGAGCAAAAGCACTCATGTGGCTAAATTTTGGGGATATGGTTATGGAGGCTCAGAGGGGAGGGGGCAAAAAAGTTAGGATTAGGGTTAGGAGCAGCCACTCCTGTCCTAGTTGTTAAAGCCTTATACTAATCTTCTGTAACCTGATATTTTCCAGAGGTGTTGGGACCCAAAACAGCCAGTTTGGCTAGTGTAAAGGTCAGATTGGGACCAACCATTTGGTTGGCTGGTAACTAGAAGCCAGTCACTCTCTGCCTTTCTATCCATCCTGTGTTGCCCATTTGTGGCAGAGGGGATAAAATGAGAGGAGGCTCTCTTGTATGCTGCCTGGAGTTCCCAGAGAGATGATGGAAAACAAAACCATAAATAATAGCAATAACTCCTCTGGAAGGCATCCAGTTGGGAAAGGCACTCTTATACTGACTATCCCAGATCACACACATACACACACACAAAACAGATTAGAATGAGAAGTATCCTTGAATTCTGACAGTGGCATGGAAAACTGCTTTGCTGTATCTGTGAATGGAAGAAAGATGGATAGTCTTTTCTTCTTCTTCCTCCATTTTCCTTCCTTCCTCCTTCCTCCATGTCTTCCTTCATGTTGATTAAACCAGCCTACCACTTGAATGTTCTCCTAATGAGTTGAAGCCTTCTGATCATTAGCTGGAATCCCCAAGGCCAAATCACTTACTTTGACAGGTGCCAAATGGGCTTTTGGTTTGCCAAGGAAATGACCAAGCATGTAAAAAAACAATGGCAAACCAGGGAATCCATTTTAAGAAGTTCAACTTGCTCACCTTCATTACCAATCTTACTTTATTAAACATATTTTCTTTTTTGTTTTATTCTGTGCACTTAAGCTCTGTCATGAATTCTTAGGGATGAAGTTGCAGTTTTCTAGTTATCACTGTATTGGAGTGATTTATCTGCTGAAAAAAACCTCCACTTTGGTGACAGGAAGGGCGTCCAGCCAGTAAACATTCAGCTCCATTCAGTTGCCCAGACTCCACCCCGCAAGGGATGGAAAATGATGACTGTATTGGAGTGATTTGGTTTTAGTTCCTGCCCTTTTCAATTTCTATTCCATTCATATATGGATACATAAATATGGTCCCTACTGCTTGGGCCTTTCTGGATTTTTTTAAATCAATCCATCAATCCATCAATAAATTTTTATTACAATCACAGACCAGCAAAGCTTGTGCCTTTCATTGCCACTGCCTAGTACTTTTGGATCCAATGAATATTGAACACTTTGGCATTTAAGAATATTGCTGCTGCTCCCTTAATTATGTTTGCATCAATCTAATGAAGGTCTTTGTTTGCTAGAGGCAAATTCACTCAGCTTCTATCGTGCCCCTTTAGCATTCTTGGGAGAAAGGAAACCATCATCAACCCTCTTGCTTACAAATAGGATGAGATTACTTACCTGCAGAACCAGAGGGAGGAGGACCTCCAGTCTGCTGCCAGAGAGTGGCTTCAGCTGCCAGCCGTCGTATGTAACTCTCATCTACACACAGCAGAATATTCTCCGGCTTGATGTCTGTATGGATTATTTTGCACTTTGTGTGGAGGTAATCAAGACCCTGCAGCACCTGAAAAAGGAAGCAATTGTGCCAAGGATAAGAACCTCTTTGTGATTAAAGTCAAGAGGCTGCGAGGCCCTGGAGTCTTGATCTAATTAACAACTATGGCAGTGCAGGTAGTTCTCGACTTACAACCACAATTTAGCCCCAAATTTACGTTGCTAAGTGAGATATTTCTTTAGTGAGCTTAGCCCCATTTTACAACTTTTCCTGCCAATTCTTTAGTGAATCACTGCAGTTGTTAAGTCAGTAACCCAGTGGTTAAGTCAATCTGACTTCTCCATTGATTTTGCTGGTCAGAAGGATGCAAAAGCAGATCGCATGACCCCGGGACACTGTAACTGTCACAAATATGAATCGGTTGCCAAGCATCCAAATTATGATGTGACTATGGGGTCACTGCAATGGTTTTTCAGTGCCATTATAATTTTGAACAATCACTAAATGAACTATTGTAAGTCAAGGTCTACCCATATTCATGTCCCAGAAAAACAGGTGTTCAAATTAAGCCCTTCTGCTTGGCATAAGAAAATGGTCAGGAATGACCCTGACTGTAAAAACACCCATCCACCCCCAAATTTGTTTGCAAAGAAATCCACCTTTACCTGGCATAAGATGCTCTTGACACAAGGTATGGGAAGCCCTTGGTAGTTGGATTTAATAATCCACTTCAACAGCTGGTGCCCTAAAACCTCAAGGACCATACAAACATCTGGGCAAAAACCAAGTCAAGGAGATAAAACAGGCATCAGAATGAGGGATGTGGTTGTTAAAAAAAGCACCAGTAAATAGATCCCTCCTTTCCTTACAGTACTACGAAGAACTTATAAAACAACCTAACTCAGATATAGAGCAAATACAGAAAGCTGGTGTAAAGCAGAATCTGCAGGCATCTGGCTGTGGTCTCCCAGATAACACAAAAACCAAGCAATTTTGGAGACAACTAAACTCTCCTGGAGAGTTTCAAAAGTAACATTTGGCAGAACAGCCTTTTTGGAGAAAACGTATTGGCCATTTGTTCCTTTTTAGGTTTGATCTTACTATAAGGAGTGGATGAATCCAGGATAAGTGGAAAATTATTTTTATCTACATAGCAAATATTTGTTGCAGACAATTGGGAGTCTTCTTGGTCATTATTAAATAGAGAAAACATGTGTTGGTGTGCATTTGTTTATCAAGGGGCCAAGCAGGAAGCTGGTGATAGAATGAAAAGCACAAAGCACAGCAACCCAGAAATATTTCCCTAAAGCCCACGGATTAACAGACTTCTTTGAAACTGCATTGCCCCAATAAACAAAATGTGGATGTGCTTACTAAACAAAAGTACAATTGCTCTACTAGAGGGACCTAAAATTCCTACAGCCCAGCAACATTTCTTGTATTCACCTACCATTTAAAAGGGGCTGCAGCCATTTATGCTTACCACAAAGATCTGATGCAGCTAAAAAGTTCAGTCCTTTGTTATTTCACTCTAGGGAATGGGAGATAGACAAAAAGATTGATTGCTCTCTCAGACAATATACATACATATATATATATATATATTATATATATATGTCAAATTTATATTTTACTGAAAAATATATATACACACGCACACATACATACATATTGTGTTTCCCTGAAAATACATACATACATACACACATACATACATACCGTGTTTCCCTGAAAATAAGACATCCCCTGATAATAAGACCAATTGGGCTTTTGAACGCATGCACTAAAATAAGCCCCCCACCTGCAAAATAAGCCCTCCCCAAAAATATTTAAATGCATGTGCAGCCAGTCCCCGCCATTTTCTCTGGTTAGGAAGACAGAATTGGAAATCAGGTAAGATGGCAAGAGGAGCTCTGTCTTGCTCCATGTGCCCCAAAATAATAAGACTTCCCTGAAAATAAGGCCAAGCGCTTATTTCAGGGTTCAGAAAAATATAAGACAGGTCTGGTTTTACAGCCAAAGCTCAGGCACTTTGGAGGAAAGAAGTAGAATCAATTATTTGAGCAGAAACAGTTTGTGGATCTTTTAAGGAAGGATACGGACACCATTAATCCCTGAGATCTTGAAATCATCAATCAGTTGGACAATATTTTCCCGTTTTAGATCATTAGGATCAGAATCTCGCACCTGAAAGAAGGGAGAGGAACCAGGTAAAAATGGGTAAGCATTCTAGATATGGATCAGCAACTAGAAACTTCTACGCCCAAACAACCCTCTCCATAAGGATAGCTTAAATATCATAGTTCTGGGGAAACAAAGGCCAAGTGGCTACAATGACACAGAAAGGTAAACCAGAATTTTTTCTAGAACCAAGTGTTCCTGTGGTTACCCTTGCCAGCAGGCACATCTAGCAAACCCAGATAACTCAGCCTGAATTTGTAGTAATGGCTAAAATATCCTTAAAGGTGACTCCCGATACTTCAAAAAATGTTTCTTGGAAACATTGGAGATTTGGTTTTTTAACCTTTCGGTTACATGATGCCCTCCCATCTGGTATTTCAATGCTGCTTAGCTGTTTTAGAATCTATTTTGTAGATTGGCACTGAAATAGACCTGTGGGACAAAAAGACGTTTGGGTCATATTACAAGTCGTCTTCAATTTACGACCATTTGTTTAGCACTTGTTCAAAGTTACAAAGGCTCTGAGAAAAGTGACATGACTGGTCCTGTCAGGCCCAAGCCCAGAGGCAACACAGTGAGATCCAATCCAATCCAATCCAATCCAATCCTTTATTTTACCTACATCTAATGGCCAGAATCTTGCCAAACTAAAGCTATATCCTGTTATACCCTGAGAGATTCTACACTGTGGCTACCTAAAACTATTTCCCCCAATCCCAATACAGGTTAGTATTGTATAATCCCTTAATCTGGGTCTATCTCTGGGAAAGCTCTGTATTGCCATAACTCCCTCTCACTGCTTCTCCAGGTGCACATTCCATCAAAGGTCTTCACCATTATTGCCATCACAGCATCTCTGGTTGTGATTCAGGTACTTGGAAACTATCATGCATTTATATCAGTTGCAGAGTTCACATGATTTCCATTTGCAACCTTCCTAGCTATCTTCTGACAAGCAAAGTCAATGGGATAGCCAGCAGGGAAGGTTGCAACTTGTGGTCATGGGATGTCTAACTTAATCGCCAGTGATTCACTTAATGACCATGGAAATAAGGTTGTGAAATCAGGTGCAGTCACATAATGATAATGAATTCAGTACTTGACTGTAGGGGGAATGGGAGTAATAATTATTATTATTAACAATATTTTCTTTTCTAACAGAAAAAGAATAAAATACAAAGAAAATTATGATAAAAATCCATGCATTCTCAAAGAAAAAAATGCATATTTGAAAATAAGTAAAACAGAAAAAAGAAACAAAGTATATCATTGTAAGTAAACAGCTAAAATTCTACATGTAGTTCTCTTTGTAAATCTTATTCAGGTGTGTATATATTTATTTTGGATACACTTACCGTATTTTTCGCACTATAAGACACACTTCCCCCCCCCCAAAAAAAAAGTGGGTGGAAATGTCTGTGTCCTATAGAGCAAATATTGTGGGGTGGAAGGGAGGGTTGGTGCAGCAGCAGCATTCACCGCCACTGCTGTTCGCCACCTCCGGGGAATGCTGGAGCCTTCACTGCAGACCAGCAGTTGGATCGGCTTCTAGGAATATAGCCAATCAACTGTTCTAGGCGGAGGGGACTGCACCAGAGGTGATTGGTGGCAATCCCCGACACCTAGAACAGCTGATTGGAAGTATTCTGGGAGGACCATCCAACTGCCAATCAGCTGCTAGGCAGCGAAGGCTCCAGTGTTCCCTGGCGGTAGCAGTAGCTCAGCTCAATTGACTGGTGGTGGGCACAATGGAGCAGAGCCCTGACAAGCCATGTGCTGGGACTGCGATAACATGCTGAAGCTGACCAGGCTGTTTGCTGCAAGGATGCTAGCCAGATGAATACTGGATGGATGCTGGGAGGCAAAGGCAGATTTTTTTTCCCTCCTCCTCCTCTAAACCTAATGTGCATCTTATGGTCTGGTGCGTCTTATAGTGCGAAAAATATGGTATACAACTATCATTATTTTTAATCTACTGTATTTTCTATAAGTGAGTTCCATATCTCATTATATTTGTCCTTACAAAGTCTACATTCACAGACAATCTGCTCATAGGTGGCCAGTGTAATCAGGTCTTCAATACACTGAGTAAAAGGAGCAAACATTTATCTTTCCAATGCTGCAATATCAGTCTTTTGGCCACAGTAAGGACAGAGAATTAAGTTTTCCAGTTGACAAATTCCATGCAATACTTACATAATTCAAGAAAATATGATCCTTTTAAAAAATTGAGCTTTTGCTGCAGTCATGTTTATATAGTCCACTATTTTCTCCCAAAACTTAGCAAATGTAGGATATTGTAAAAAAAAATGTTTTAAAGAAGCACTATCCTAATTAATAGTCTGAACTGAGGCTCATGAAAGTATAGGCCCAGAAAATAATGTTCATTGCCACAACTCATTTCTTGAATGTGTATAATCGCGAATGTTTTCTTTCTAAAATGTGCAACTATCAAGAACCACTGGGGAAGGTCAGGATAGCCAAATAACATGTTTTCCAGCAATTCCTAGATTTTGCTACTTCATGTTTTACGGCCTAAGTATGTTAACTATTCCTTCATGAGGAATAGTCCACTCAGAATTGAAGCGGTCAGAGAAGCATCAAACTTACACATTTCAGTAGCTTGATTTCATCCACAGCCGTTTCTGTATAATGTACAGCACTTTTCACCACTTTGAGGGCCACAAAGCGCTTCCGCCTGGAGTGATGGGAGGAGAGAAGGACAGGGTGTTAGTTAGTCCTGGCTTCCTTCATTTCAAGACATTATCTCCTTGAAAGTCTCAGCATTACCTTCAAAACTGCTGTAAGAAAACAAAGCTAGGGTTATACATTTTAAAAGAATGGAGTTCATAGGAAGCAAAACAAAACTCTAGGGATTTCAAAGGTGCTTTTTTTCTTCAAAAGGAAACTTGGTTGTTTTTTCCTTCAGAAGAAAAGAAGAAAACGTTTTGTTCCTCCTGCTGCTCCTGTTGTTGTTCTTCTTCTTCTCCTCCTCACCTCCACTTCTAAAAAAGCTGCTTTTTGAAGAAAAAAGCACCTTTGAGACAACTATGATCTGGATGACTGAGAATCTCGCAGACAAAGCTTTAGGGATTCATTCATTCAACAATTACAAGATTGCTCCTATCCCCAAAGTGATCCTGGGCAGGGTACAAGGGTTAAAACCTCAGCAATAGTTAAATTAGGCAAAAATAGAGTGGTTCTTTGACTAAATGCACTTGGACTAACTTTGTCCCCATCCTCCAGGACATCCTTTAAACATTTTGCATTTCAATCAGAAGGTGATCAGAAAATGACCTATTTCCCCATATTTGGTATTCTTAAAATTTTGCCTCACACTAGGAGACATTGGCTCTTTGGCGAGTAATCAAGGATAGCAATTCTGTAATTACACCCTAATGTCCGTTTTCCAATTATATCTATCCCTCAAGGATGTCTGCTGTCTCCACTTCTTTTCATTTTAGTTCCTGAGGCAGAGACATATGATGAGAGAATTATGGGAGTTAAGATTTAAAAAAAGAATTATAAGTTAAGGGTATTTGTGGATAATTTGGTGTTAATTTTAGATGATCCACTTGAAGGAATAGAAAAATTAATGGGAAAATTAAAGAACTTTGGTATATTAACCAGTTTTAAAATTAATAAATTGAGTTTTTAGATTAAAGAAAGATGTTAATAAAAATATGAAATTAGAAGATCAAATAAAAGTGATGGGACAAAATTGGTTTTAAAACTGAGGAAAAAAGTAAAATACTTCAGAATTACTATGACAAATTGCATGTTATTTCAAAATAATTATGTTAAGACAGGATGAAATTAAGGTCATTTTAAGATGGGAGAAATTAGAATTGTCAGAGTTAAGGAGAATCTCTCGTAACAATTAATGTTTTGCCAAGAATGTTGTTTTTGTTTTACACAATACCTGTTTTCAAATGATGATGCATTTATACAATGACAAAATATATATATATAAATGTACATGGTAGTGGGGGAAAACAAGTTAAATATAAAGTGCTATAAAATGAAAAGGGAAGAGGAGGACTGCATTTACCAGATTTGAAATTGTATTTTGCTGTTTGTTTGATCTTGATGAAAGAATGGATGAAAAACATGAGACTTTTAGAGTCAAAAGGTTACAACCTGAACTTTGAATGGCATGGATATATATGGTATAAGAGTGTTAATGTGGTTTTTAAAACTCATTTTATCAGACATACCATATTGAGAATATGGAATTAAATACCACATATGACTGTGGCCATATGGCTCCCAACTCAAGTTTATCATAGAAGAGAAACAGCAGACAAGGTTGATATATTGGGGATTATTGGAAAACATTAAATGGGAATTTAAAATTAAGTCAAGTGAGAAATTAATAGCACAAGGATATAGTTGTCAATGGTTTTCCCATTTACAGTTACCAGAAAGCTTCACAACGGATGAAAAGATTTATGGTATGGAGCAACATATGTAAGAATTTGAACTACAAATGTGCACTGATGATGAACATGTAATTGCTAAAATGTATAAACTTACAGATTGAAGAATGTATGATACAGTAGGCTAAGAATTCTGGTTATAATATACAAATGGACCAATGGTCAAGAGGGTTGAAATTTAGTTATGATCTTAAAGAGTTTTTTTTAAATAAAATGATGTGTGACACCAGAGAAATTACATAGAATGTATAAAAGCACTTCAAATGTATGTGGGAAATATGACCATAGAGGGATATTTTATCATGCTTGCCAGACATATGCAAAAGCTAAAAAATGGATTCAAATACATATTTTGATAAAGAGAAATTTAAAAATTAATATGCAGCTGAAACCAGAGTTATTTGTTATTTACAGTTTTGATGTTTAGGCGGGGAGATTGTAGAAAAAAGAGTATTGAGTATCACTTTAAAAAGAGAAGTTAAAATATAATTGTACTTGTAATTGACTACTGCAACTCCCTCTACATGGGGCTGCCCTTGAGGTGTACCTGGAGGCTTCAGTTAGTCCAGAATGCGGCCGCGCGGGTAGTTACGGGAGCTTCCCGTTACTCCCGTGTGACACCTCTC